>SMGU01002451.1:0-20783 GCA_004348175.1 Puccinia novopanici | reverse complement strand
CCAGCTGCAAAGGATCTGAAGAGCGTTTTAATATGGTGGAAGGTATGTAGTATATATTTCTAAGTTTTAAGCATTTTAATATTGAATTATTTTTATCCTTGTATTATAGGATCATTCAAACACGTTTCCTGTCCTATCCTCTTTGGCAAAAGACTACTTAGCAACCTCAGCATCATCTTGTGCTGCTGAGCGAACGTTTTCCTCAGCAGCTGATGTCTGCTCCAGTGGTCGTGGAAGTTTGAAGCCACGGACAATTGAGAGGTGTGTGAGTAGTCATATGTGGCTCAAGCAAGGGATTCAAGTAACAGGAAAGTTTGAGAAGGCTCAAAAGATCGTCAAGAATTATGTTGATTTCTCTCAAAAATCTTCTAAAAATTAACTTGGTTTTATCTTTTATCTCTCATTGTCATGCCAATCGTTTACGTTTTGTGCTCTTCAGAAAAACGTTCAATATATAGATACTGTTTATGAATCATCTTCTTTTTATCTTCTTTGTTTCTTCCAGTAATCATAACACTGTTCTCCTCCACTACCATCACTGGGTTAGCTTACCTGTTAGCTGGAGTTACGCTAACATGTAGCGTTAGCGTAGCTGAAGCTACGCTACTTGTTAGCGTAGCTTTTTTGACAACTAACACTGCTACAACACCGCTAACAGGAAATCTGGTTAGCGTTAGTTGTACTTTGGAGAGCACAACTAACGCTACGCTAAAGCTACATTTTTTTTTTTCAAAATCCTGTAGCGTTAGTTGTCAAAATTTGGTGCTAACGGTAGCTTTAATGTAGCGTAGCTTAATAAGCTAACGCTACAGGTAGCGTAGCTGGCCCACCGTTGGTGGGAGCATACATGGAGCCAAGTGTCAGTATATCTGTGCACCCCATAGCCAAGAAGTCAATTGATTTTTGAGCATCTTAATTCACCTCAAGGCTATATTTCATGTATCAAATCTTTTAATAAGGGTAAAGGAAAAGTCCAACTGCTGCAAGCTCCTGCATGTTGGTAAAATACTTGAGTAATTTATCCTTCATTGGATGAGTGATATCACTAGCTGAATTGGAGCTTGATATTTGTTTTCCATCATTTTTGTTCCTTGGGAGGAGCAGTTCATGGTTGGGTATTGAGGAGTGGCTGGAAAGAAGAAAGCTTCAAATAATTAAAAATTTGAAAAGAAACCAAGTGATTAAAAGAAGAGAGGAGGCACACCTTTGCAGGACAGTTCCAAGAGCTGCTCCACAAATACCACCTCTTTCCATTCATTTACCCATGGGCACACTTCAAATTTGACATCATTCATTTCAAGCTGATGAAATGCCAAACTTAGAGGAACAAATGACTGAATCAGCAGGTAAGTTGGATGCCATAGGGTTGGAGCATCCTCTGAAGTATTTTGAGCTTTGGGATCAAAATTAGATGTGACAATTGATTTTTAAAATGTCTCCATCCTGGATGATGAGTGTCAGCCTTAGAGATAATCCAGAGTATCCAAAAGCCTGCATATCTGTAATAATAGTATTGTATCTAAGTTAATAGTGATGAATCCTGGAATATTATTTTAGAAATGGATTTCTCATGTAATTTTACCTAGGGTTACCCACTGGGCCTACCCCAAAATTGCTACTCCTTCTGGTACTTTGTCACAACTCAAAGAACCATAAGAAGTATTAAAATAAATCATTGCTGTGGACTGTGCAGTAAATATGTACATAAATTAGTTACATATAATATGTACATAAAAATAATGTATTATGCACATAAATAAGAAATGAATACAGTTCAAATCTTATTTAAACAATGAGAGAGGAGATTTAGCTGGATTTCAATTATAATACAATCCCAATTTTATACAAGTAGATTGTAGTACAATTTCAATAGTAATATAATTGAGATTAGAGCAAACTGAGAAGGTTCCACATAAACAGTCTGTGAGAACTTATTCCAATTCATGCTATTCAATTAGTTGACACATGATGTTATTGGTTATAACAATGCATCATGATGCAATGGGGACTTAGAATTAATTGAAGCAATCAAATGAACTATGATGTTGCAAGATGACACCATTATGGTATCATTTGATGTGAGAATGGTGCAATACACCTTAAGTCCTTCCTGTAGCTTCCTGGGAGACTTTTAGAATATAAAATTTGGCCTTCTCTGGCCTTGAGATGGACCCTCAGTGATTCACCCCAGCATAATATAGTAAGTGCAGTGAATACCCTCCTCCTACTTTTAGAGTAGTGTTTCCATCTCCCCATCACCCTACCGTTTTACCACTGGAACAATAGTTAGTCTTATTAAAATCCCCATTTAAAAGCTTTCTCTTTGATCCTTAGAAGTAGTTGCTGCAAGACCACCACCTCTGACAAGCAGCCAATCAGCTTAAGTGCTTGCCAGCTACTTTTAAAAACTCTGTTGTTATTTTGATATAAGCACAGCTCAGCTTTCACCTCTGTCTTCTTCACTTGTATATCAAGAAAGTTGATCTTAAAGAGGTATCTCCTACCTTAAGCCATCCTTGATTGGGCCACCAGGGGAAATTAGTTTAACTAGAGTAGCAATACACTAGGTAGATTGAGAGTAATCTCTTCTTTTGATAATTTCAGCACAGTGCTAGTACTAGGCATATCCATTGGATCCCCCTAGTTTCATACACATAGCTGACAATGAGCCATGGATGTACTTGACTGATTCTTAAAGGCAGTCAATTGGCAAAATGATTTGCTTGAGATCATCCTTGAAAATGAGATTACTGATGTGTGCTGCACATTGGATGTGAAAATAGTTTGAGGTTTCAGGGATGCTGGGTGTTTGGGATCAATCATGGATGAATTTCTGGAGCCAAATTAATTGTAAGCACAATAATAACACATTACTACCCTTCTACCAGCTTCCTGATAATGGATGGAGGTGTTAATCAGATTTTAACACATGTCTTCCCAATCAACTTATATATCAAGAGAATACCATTCCACTTGGAGGGCTCTTAATTGAGTGAGGCACCAATCTCATTCAGAAGTAATTGATGGAGCAAGGTGTTGGATTTATATGTTCATATGTTATTTCACATTTTTGTATGCTACATTCTTTTTATTTTATTTCAAATTCACATCATATTTCTTGCAGAATATCTGGGGCAGCTCTGTGAAGTCTTAGGACAAACTAAGACAATATATTCTATTAGATGAGCTTCTGCTGTTTACAAGTTATAGACAGAAAAGAAATGAGAAGTGACATCACACCTAAGACTGAATGTTGAAATACAAGTAGTGGGGATAGAAGTAGTTGATGATTCTACATGGATAGATGAGGGTTTTACATTGAAATGCAAAGGTCAGGAAATAAAGTAGAGATGTGTATGAGGAGGAAGATATTAATAGCAGTATAGTGTGTTACAATTTCAGAAAGGGGGTAATAGAAGAAGAAAAATCAATCAATTATTTTAAGATGTTTGGGTGATTGGATAGAGTTACAGGCAAGCCAAGAAAGCTTGCGTTTTTGGCCACTGGCTTTTTTTTTCAGAAACTTGGCTTTAGACCCCTCTGCATCCAAGCCAAATTCCTGTGCAGCCAGGATGTACAGGCCGTGACTGGATCTCCAGCACCCAGAGCAGCGGTGCCAGGCCAAGCTCAGAGCAGGTGGCCGCTAGGTCCAATTTGGCCCCATGAGTTGTTTGGTGTGGGCCTCAAGACCTGAGAATTCCAAACAAACAATTTAGCACTTTTGTGCCAAACGTTTTCCTGTATTACAGGAAGTGTGGCTGAGGTCTGTTGAAATCTTGTGTTTTTCGCTCTCCGCTCTTGTCTCCTCCTTCTATTTTTCACACCTGTCACTCATTCTAAATCAGACCCCTTTTCTGCTCAACCTGCCTCATTAGTCTTTATACAACAACAACTCAGCCTTTGTATTTAGTCTATTTAAGCAGTGCCCCAAAGAGAGAATACAAATCATCAGTCCAGTTATCACTTTTACCTGTTGGTCCTAGAGGAGCACTTTAGCCCTCCTCTAGTCTTTGCTTGAGCTATAGTTCTCAGCTTAGAATAAAAAAAGTAGATTATTTTTATGAGTCTATAAGACTATTATCTTGGCCATGAGCCCTAAATTTCTTCAAGGTCAGAGGTGGCTTAATTAGTTCCAGTTTTTTTTTTTTTTTTTGGAAAAAACTACCACCTCCCAAGCACAAGCTTTTTTTTGCCTAGCTGTACCATGATTGATCCACCTGAATGGAACAAGTATGGTGCCATAAAATATGTGAGATTGAATTATTACTATTTCAAAAGGATTTGATAATAATTCTCTGCTCTAAACCAGGTCTCTAGTCTTAGGGCTTCTTCAGAGGGTGTAACTAGAAGGAGTACACTACTATTGACAAACTCATGATGATTATAAGGAGACAGTCTCAGTTGGCATAAAGATGACGGCTCTATGTGACACGCTAATATAATGAACAATGAGGAACTTATCACGCAGGAGAGAACAACTCGATTCGCCTGATATATACGTATATTTATGTCGTTATAATTCGGCTAAAGATGTAGGGTGTGTCCACCGTGAACCAATATTGCAGTCTATGTAACTCGTTGAGAAAAATGCAGCTATGATGGGGTTTAGGAAGTACCTCAAGCCACCGATCCGAGCCAATGTGGTCTCGCTCTCAAGATCTTTTCCTCCAGGTTAATAGATCCCTCATCCCCTCACCTCCTCAAGAAAAAACAAAAACAAAAAAAGCGCATGATGTATCATTTGGCGGCTTGCAACGTGGGTGATGGATGGATTGAATCAAGCGGCGAGAGAGGTGGAATGACGTATTTCTGAGCCGGTTGGAGATGATGGTCGACGAGTTCCGAAGGGAGGGGTCGATAATAAGAGTCGAAGTGACGATTGAGCCGCCAGGCGGTAGGGAAGCCATCCATGGAGCGCCAGTCGCAGCGGATTCGTTCCTGTTGAAGTTTGAGCTGTCGCTCCAGGACACGAGGGGAGGGTAGTCTGGATCGCTTCTTATTATTGTTGCCGACGACCGCCGGGGCGGCCTTCTTGCTCTCCCGAGACGGCCACACCGCCTTCAAATAGCGTATCAGATTCAGCCGCACATAGGTCGATCGACTGTAATCGTTGAGGCTTCCACTCGGGTTCAGCACTTTCCGCGGCGCGCCTCGATCAGTCTGCTTCGTCGGTGTGCAGTAGTCAGCCGCACCATGGGCGGCTGACAATCCGCTCTGCGTTCGGCTGGCGGTGCGGGTGTTGATGGACATCGTCAAAAGTGGAAACGAAACAAGCTTCTGAGAATCGTGCTCGGCTCAGGTGCGTCGATCCTTCAAAATGTGCAACTATGATTTGCTTGTCCGTTTGGTATTATAAGGCATCGTATACATCAATCCCCCATGGTTCAAGTATATAAGGCAAAGAGAAAGACTGAAAAGAAATAAGATAATGCAACGACGGAAAAACAAATCGCACAACTTACCACTGGAGAGCTCCTGTAAGGATGAACAAATATTATCGGGTAAAAGCACTGTGGATCAGAGTCTTATAGGGAGATGGCAGGCAAGTGACAGATGGTGAGCCTCATGTTAAATAGGGCATGTGCAACACGACTTTTTTTTCTTTTTCTTGCTTGCACTTGCAAGAAACATAGGGTGGATTGAAGAAATTGTCTTGAGTATGCTGCAGGAATCAGAGCAATAATGGAGTATGTAGGTTCGTCTGCAAGGCTTCACGTACATTGGAGGCCAAGATTCTAGGTTCCATCTATCTCAATCATCATCATCATCATCCTCATCATCATCATCAGGATTCGCCACACCAGACTGGTTTATCCCAGTTCTTCAACCAAGCCTGCCATCTCTTCAAATATCATATATTTATTATTTATTATGGAAACTGATATTTCTCTCAGGTCTCAGCAATGTGTTTGTGTGGAGCCCGGATTGCCGTTACCTTTCCTCCACTAGGGATTGCCGCTGAATCAGTCAGGCAATTATCGTCCAGCGTGCGCGCAAAGCACATGCACAATAATATCCCAAGCTGCCAACAATGAACCCTTTCATCTGTATTAATTTAGGCCCACCCACCAACACATGGGTGATGAATATAATTAGGAGGAGTCGATTCGAACTTCGTCTCGGCTTTTGCAAATAAATCCAAGGTGATAGAGCACTGTTTTACTTACTTTTTTATGTATGACCAACGTCGCTAGGGCAATTTGCAGAAATAAGGAACTTCATATCTCAATTTTATACAAGAGTCTATTACTTCAACTCGACTGTGAAGCGGCGATACATACATAGCTATGATCAAGAGTGCAGCCTCGGATCCAGGGGGGCCGGCTGTCTGGTAGTGCATATATGAAAGACTACTTTGTAAGTTTTTCATCATCATCTGCTCACCTCGCCGCAGAGTTTTTTGTGTTACGCATGTGACGAACTGCGTGGACTGGTAAAGATCACTCGATATGTAGCTTGCCGAGGGAATTCCTGCTCGCCTGCGATATCATATGTGTGTGCCAAGATTCCATGAGGAAGACCTCTCGACCAAAGCCCTGTCGAACACTGCAGGCGTGAAAGTCTTTCAGCTGAAAAGCGATTGGTCTCGATGCTGTCGCATATGGCACTCAGACTCTGATAGCGACAGACAACTCCCCGCCATTGTAAATCGATGCTGATAGCCATCAAGTCTGCTTCCACACGCTTTTCCTATTCTCTCTCGTCCTCACGAGCTCTCTCCCTCCTACATTTTGTCTTGTCTTCATGCAACAAAACTAGGTTCTACCGTGACTCTGTGCTTGAGTGGAGGAACCGCCCTTCCGTTTGAGAGGGTTAAAAAATTGCGTGCACTCATATACCCACTTCCGGCCCTGGAACTTGCTTCTTCAGAACCAGGATACGTTTTCCATATTGGTTCTTCCATTGAGAGCTGATGAGCACAACTCGGTACATCTGGTTCTGTTTTTTTACCTTTCTCCTAATAGTTTTGTGGTGCCATATCCCTATTTGTTCAATCGGCACATCCGTTACCATGTAGAGAGCGTAAAATCTTATATTCTACTTCTTCAATCTTTATACCTTCACAGCTGAGTGTTATGGGCCCAGCTCGCACTGTCATAACCTCCATTTTTCCCTGTTTGACTTTCTCTCAGAATCAAGATGATGCAAAAATGACGATAAGAAGCACCAGATGGAAATTCGTGGAATAAACATTCACGCGGGATATAAATACTTATTATCTGTTGTATGCTCATCCTTCATATCAAGGAGATGGGCTAGCATACAAACTTGAACCAACGATAGTAGTACAGGTAAAAATATAGAAAATATCTCATCGCAGGGCTTATGTAGATCAGAAGGAAAAAAGTGCGCGAGAGAGGCTCCGGCAAAAGACGCCATGGAGACTTTGAAAGCTACATGTAGCAACCTTATTGTGGGGCGATTATCGTATCAGGTCCCATTACACTTGGCGATGTGAGCATGAAGCGTTTCGGAAGACCTGGAATTTGGGGTTGGTGTATTTGAACATCCAGGTCAATCCTTCGGGCATAGTCTTTTGTACAACCCGACTGGGGCTTACCAATAGTACCTCCATTGGCTTCATTTTCGGGGTTTGTGGTAGAAGAGGCAAGCTCAGTCTTGCGAACTACCAAACTACCAAAGCACAGTGATAATGGCCATAACAGTCTGAAATTTCAAGCTCACCAAAAAGGACAGTACTGCATATCCCCATATGGCGGTTCGAAAGCGAAAAGCGTTCAGCATCCGTCGGAGAAAATGCAATCAGTTTGGGATATCAAGATTGAATATTACTCACCCAGCGGGGCTGACCCGGTTTGGCTGGGCTTGACCTATTCACCAGCTCGCAGGCGCTAGAATCCGTGGAACGTGACAGCATTTTGTGGTTTTCTGGGAAGATTTTATTTTATAAGGAAATAGAGACAAGGTGGTGATTAGCGCCTTGAGCGTCTCGCAGGAAAAGAGATCCTTCAATTGGCTCATGGAGATTTTCTTGGGAAATTAACATAGAACTAGTGTAGGTACCTTGGTAGGGAGGCTTTAAAGATCAATGGGACGAATGAAAATGTTCTGGGAGCTGGAGGGATGTTTTGCGATGGTGTTCCTGGTGTGACGGTGGTGGGTCTGGAGATTTGGAAGGCCAATTGTTGGCCTGCTTTTATATTCAGGACAGCCGAGGTGCTTAGTGATTTGACATTGGAGCTATTGACCCCTCGATTTGCGCTATGCCTGTATCGCTTTCCACGCCAAACTCGTGAGGAGCCAGCTTGTGCGGAAGTTTTCCCCAGCTTCTCGAGCCAGCATACATGCAACCACAGCTGCAGGATGATATCGAAGGTCTTGAGTTGAATTCCCCGATTTTCCCACTCTGACAGCGCACAATTGATATAATTCATGAACTATGTAGGAGAAACAAGGCAGTGGGGGTGACTGTCGTACGCAATTGTTAACGAGTGGAGAAGGGTTGTTCATGGGATGCGAAATATCTATTACCCGGCCAGGATTAAGTTGTTGCTGCACATCTCGGCCAGAAAATAAACAAGTACACAACCACCGGCTAGAGGTGCAACAACCTAAATTGCGGAATGACGCAACATCGAGCTTTTGTGATGACGCTGGCCTTTCTCGTTTATACTGCGATCGCTAGAACATAGATAAACAAATCATGAATTATTTGCGGAGAAGGTCGGAGAAATATTACCTACACTCGAGATGGGGCTCGCACACGTGGACAGCACTTATCGCTAGGACATCCACCGATAAAGAGTACATCCGCACGCTTGTAGTCTTGCAATACAAACTTTTGCGACCCTCCTCCAACCAAGTTTATTTATTCTAAAGAAATCAATGAATAGATCTTCCGGCAGGGGAAGGAGCAACTCGGTCAGATATGACACTCTTCCCGGGTGTGAGCTAAAAACTTGCAGCTCACCTGATCACAGTCTCAGTCCGGCTATAAACTCCTTCGCTTTGCGATGCCACCCGGCAAGATTCAGCAAGCATGCTACATAGCGCTTCTTCAAACTTGTTCATGGTGCATTCTATTTATGGACTAGATCAGACATGAGCTTGTTTTCACAAAGGAGGGCGCGCCGGCCATCGGTGAAATCTTCCACACATAGCACAGGGATTATAGTACCGCCGATCGAGCAGAAAACCTCCACCGCCGCTGTCAGCGATGGGAAAGACGTTTAACGCTGATGCCGACGGGCTTGGCTCTGGACATGTCCTTATCAAAAACCTTGATTTCTCAGTCCCCCAGACGTTCGGGGTAATGAGACGCAGGCACTGGGTTGGGGCACTGACTTCGAAATCGGTGATGACTGAGCCCGGAGGATGACTTAAGGGAGTCAGTTTTATCTGCAGCCAAGCTGAGAGGTGACCTAAGTCATAAAAATTAGAACTGCAATAATCATGGATCATGGACAATACTGGAATTAGGCAGTCAGACATCCTTGTTTGCTCTTGTAATACTCATTTCAAGTGCCCTGAAGATTCTTACCCGATGGAGGCAAAAAGGTACCCCTCAACTACACGATTGTAGTGGGCATCAGCTCTGCCCTGTACAGGTATACATACAGCAGGCCATAAAACTCCCCTGCAAGCCAATATCACTGACAATTGGAGGTGATGTTGGATTGGATGACAAATGGGCTGGTGTAGAATCATGGAACATGCAAGTATTACTCCCCAATAGACTTGTTAACTGTTAACATTGCATATTGTTGCTAATCTAATACTATAGGACTATACTACAGATCAACCAAATGGGACTTAAGGCCACCCCTTGTGATAACAGATTGGCTACAGCATAGCCTCTGGTACATCTCAATAGAGACTATGCTGTAGCCTCACCACACATCTTGGTTCCCCTTGCTACACGTTCACCCCCCTTGCACATTTACATGTACATTCATGTGGTCATCCAGTTGAACCTACCACCCCATACTGCACAAAGAGCAGCAACCACATGCTTGCTGCTCATGTCCTTCTTAATTGACCATTGCCACCCCACCTGGGCCCTTGCTGACCACCCGGCTGCCAAGTGGCCTGACACCTGCCAGCCAATACAACAAGATGCCAATCAGATAGCTCATGCTCTCAGTCATTGATATCCTACCTTCTTTGAAACTTGTCTCTGTCAACTCTCCCTCACCCAACCCAACTCTATTGCCTCTCTGTCTAATGAGCTCAATTTATTATCTGCCTCACTTCATCATCATCCTCAGCATCCTTTCTGTTTTTGGGCCCCCTCCAGCCTGGATCAATCAGTCAACTTCTTCTAGTTCCCCTCTCAAACCTACATTAATTGGTCCACTCTATTGCTACACTGCTTGATTGGATCCTCCTTCCCCCTCAGCTAATTAGGTGCAACATCATACAGCATCATAGAGCCCCAACATTTCCTCCCACACCATCCATACTGGCACATCTTGGCAGTCTCAAACTCAGTGAGGCTGTAGATGGCAAACTGTGCACAAGACAGATGAGTGTTGTTATCTTGCACATGAGCTTGCTGGGAAGGCACAACTGGGCTTGATTGATTCCCACTATCATCTTGCTGGGATTCCAATTTTAAATCATGAAATCTCCCCCTTTGAGCCACTAATTGAAATCTATACCAAAAAACATTTTAATCAAGAAGTTGATGACCTTCCAAGCACTGCCCAAACCAGGTACCACTGTGCTTAATGGTATGCCAAGGATTGAGAATGCATCAGCAACCAATGGAACCAACTAGAAAGCAGTGTCACAGCAGCATTTAAATATTTTCAGCAACAAACCCACAACTGGGTTCTTTTTGAAGTTGAGCCAGAAATCCCCCCCAACATTTGCACTTGCACTGCCACAAACATCAGCAAACAACAGATTAATTTGTGTAAACTTCTGGGTAATTAATCCTCTGTGAGCCTGTGCCTCTAGAGTTGCTTCAGGACACAAGTTGGTTTTTTAAATAAGGTTGTATTTCTTGGGAAGAGATAAAACAATAGATGACAAGGCTAAAGAAAAGAAGATTTTTTTGATGACTCTACTGGTTTATCTCTAAGCTAGTGAAGCTTATGACAGGAGTATGATGAATGACTCTACAGTACTACTCTTGGAGAAGAGGACTGGAGTATGAAGAAAAAGCTCAACAGTGCTACTCTCGGAGAAAGATGACTGGAGTAAGCGGATGAACTCAACAACTCCTCTGAATGACTAAACAGAGGGTCACTGGTATGACAAACTACAGAACACCCATTAGCTGTCCACAGGTCTGGTCCACTATTAAGGCACCCAATGTGTCTTTCAACAAATTCTACCTGCTAACACACTGTTCAATGACAAAATGAATCTCAGCAGCACCACTTAAGATCCTTAATAATAATTGTGGTATTCAAAATTTGGCCATGAAATCATAAAGACCATTGACATAATTTTTTTTCACAGGGTCCTGTCACGAGTCATAAAACTCTGTTGAAAATCGCCTGCCAAAATTCTGAACTATGTGGTTATGTTTCACATTTTATGATTTTATGGCCAAATTTTCAGTACCATAATTGCATAAAACTGCCTTACATGAACTGGGCCAATAGCCCAGTTCACATTGGGACTTTAAACACCATTTTTAACTTAACCTACATGTCATAAAATTTTGACATTTTTTTTGAAGTGCTCAGACTGGTCTAAAACAGCTGAATCTGATGACCAAAAAGTTTTATGAGAATTTTATGTTTAAAGGTGTTAAAAGCTGTGTTAAAGGTCCCAATGTGAACCGGGCTAATGGAAGTTGCACTTGTGGCCAGAAAACATGATCAAGTTTAACACCGTTAGCTACAAACCTCACTCGTCCTTTCTGGCCATTGCAGAGTGCCTCCTTCCCAAGGAGGAGATATCAAATCAGTACAAGTTTGAGGTTTGGATTGGAGGAAGTCAATTCTTGTTTTTCTATTTAGGTCCAGTTTTGCCAGAGGTCCTACCATTAATAAAAATTGCCCAACATACAATTCGCATTACAAGACCAGCAGTGATGGTGCCCCTGCCCCTTGGGGACAATGTTGGATGATTATTTCATCTTCCTGCTTACAATATTGGATATGAACAGTGAGCTTGGGATGTAGGGAGGCTCCCAACTATCATCAAGCTCAAAACCTGATGGAATGTACGCCATGAAAATATCACGTATGCATAGCAGTTCTCACTTTTGCTACCTCAAACCGTGGTATTTCGACGTGAGCCTTTGGAGGGGGGCACTCCACCTGGACAGATTAATAGGGGACTTGGTGAGTAGCCACCGCATACATGGTGACCAGTTTGATTTTGGGAGATGAATCCAAAGTTGTTGTGGTACATTTCTGCCATAGTGCGCAATGTTGAAACAAATCTGGATTCTGCACTAAAAAAAAAAAGAGGTTCAGGGAGAAGATCTTTACCATCCCATATTTGAGGTGTATTTCTTTATCGGAAGAGTCGAGAAGCCGTGCAGTGTACGATGTGGAATTTCGTTGGTTACCGCCACAGGGCTGTCCATTTCCCTCTGCCTGCCTCTTGATCAGCCAGCTGAAGCTCGCCCCAGTGGATCACCAGCCAATCTCAAGCACAGCCCAACACTGCCCCCTCGACCAGAGCCCAGCACGCTGCAGCCAGGAAGCGGAAGACGGTCAAGAAGGAAAACAGGATGAGGAACACTCGGCTCCCTTCATCCTCAGCCACATTCAACAGGCTCAAGCACTTGGCCATCCACAGACCATTCAGACTCAACTCAACCATCATCATCATCTGCTTCTTCATCCTATTCATCTTCACCCTCTCCCAGATCTCCTCCATCCCCAAAAACAAGCAATCAGCCAGCTGGAACGTCTTCAACCAAATCAACAGATTCCAACCCACCAGTCACTCCATCCATCAGAACCTCCGAGCCTCCAACAATCAGAAGTTCCTCGTCCGAGATTGGTCCGTCTACCTGGGCTGGAACAACTTCAGGTACACCCTCGAAACCGCCCTACTACTAGCCAAGCTACTCGACCGAACTCTCGTCCTGCCTGCATTCACCTTCTCTCGAGCCTGCGAATATGAAGAGTATGTCCTTTCCCCCTCCCCTGAAAACACGTTCAGACTATTGCTAATTCTATCAAGTAGTAAGGAATGCACTGCCCTCACTCCGATTCTCATTAATGGCGTCTCAGTCGACGTAACCAGTAAGCCCTTTCTGCTCTGCTTTTCTATATCTCTAAACTGACTTGTTTCGTTAAAAAAAAATGATGACTCCCCATTCACTAGCCCTTCAAAATAGAACCTGGTACCCAGATCCCAGGCACGGCACGAACGTTATCACTCCCGATATGCCCCTCGAGTACGGCAAAGGATGGATTCTGCCGCTCGAGGTCAGCCCCTCACATCTGGAAACCACCCATGTCCAAAAGAGCTGATTTTGGTTCTTAAATCACAGAAATTGCTTGACGTAGATCACGTCTTATCCACTTGGGGGCATGCTATCAAACTAAAAGACTTTCACAAATTAACCAACCCAGACCCCTCATATCATTCTATCGGTGTCTATGACGGCAACTGGAATATCGACTATAACCGCGACCTCAGTTATAGAAAGCTACCCAACGCGTAAGCCCCTTTCATCAGATATTGAGGGAACAAATGATACTCTTGAAGAAGCATTTTCAAGTACTGACTCTACCACGAGTGCCCGCACACACAGCATGTTTACCAACTTCAGTGCCAGCATGGTTGATAGACTCCCCAAACCGATCACACCGCTGATAGACCGAACAAACCCGTCAAAGTCCACCTCACCAGCTCTCATCGCCAAATGTGAATCCACCCTCAAGATACTTGAGGCCAACATTCCCCAGAAACGTAGCGTCATAGAACGTGCTGACGATGACCCCGGACCTCCTTACTGGGACGAGGCTGAAATCCGAGGGAATTATATGGTAGGAAAACTTGCTGAATCCGATCATCCATTGCTCGAGAGCTGCATGGCATCAAATGGTTTCCGTTCTGCTTATGCATATGGGTGAGTCTCTGTTGCACCTCACGCACGAAAAGGTTCCCATACCTCTGCCCTTACGTATCCCGTGCTTCAGTATGTTAGGTTGGTGGATGAAAGCCCCTTACGAGCCGATCAAGACTATCAAAAGGCTAAGGAACATGATTGCATGGGACGAATTACACAAATATGATGAGCAGATATTACACATTGAGGTAAGTGAAAAGTTCAACTGAGAAGAAGGGCGAGCGCTGATTCTTTTTTTCTCTCTTCGGTGACAAAAAAAATATGAATGTGAAGGGCAACATTCACAATGGATTCCCCCCAGGTCAGATGATATGGACGAGCTTGGAAGGCAGACAAGAATTTGAGAAGTTAGTTAGGACCGCAATCAGGCCTCCTGAATGGTACCACCACGTTGCTGCCAGACTCGAGAAAAAGATGCGCGCTCGATGTGGCGGTCGAAGTTGGGTTGGGGCTCACATGAGGCGGGGTGACTTTTTGGCCTTCGAATGGGCTGCTAATGTGAGTTCGGTAGAAATCCAATCTTCTCTTTCAAGCCCCCCTAATAATCTAACAACTCGTGAATTAATTTGTTAACTATTGTCTTCTCTTTTGTTCATTGTTATTCCATAGAATATCACTAACCAGTGGAAAGAGATCGAATCAAACACTCGCGCTGGTGCGAATCTCTTACAAAGTCGCCCTGATCTACTGCAACCTATCAACAAGGAATTTGGGACTAGTTTAGAACCACCTCGACTCGATGACCCGTCTGTACCCCCTCGTGTTAATATTATTATTTTTTATGAGCTTGTGAGTTGATGAAGCATTCCTGGTGGGGTTTTTTTACATGCACAGGATATACGTTGCGACGAACATTAGGAAGCCGGACGAAGTGGCGTATCTACGGACCAAGAACATTGTCCTCTTGGCTGACTTACTGGAAGAATCTGACCGCGCAGAGCTCGGCTTCTCGGGTAAATTTATGGACACCACGTCTGTTCTGGAGCAATGTCTCTTGATGAGAGCTGGCTACTTTTATGGAGATGTGAGTCTCTCTTGGTTGTGGCCCATGTCTCCACTATGAGGGCGCTTGGCAGATGTGGACTAATGTTTCTTTCTTTAAAAACATTTTTTTTTCTTTGAAAAAAAGGCTCATTCTTCGGTCGATGGATGGATCTTGAATCGCAGAGTGTTTTATGGAATCAGCGAGGAGGTGACGAAGATTGAATACTTGAAATTACCAGGGGACGGTAAATGATGACCACACCCTAATGGAATCCGATGGACGGTCAAGGATGCCCTACCCACTACACCCTCACACAGCAGCAAGTGTAATTTGACTATATGGATATATATCTTGTTAACAGACTCAGCGTTGACACTCTCTTTCTCTTTGATACGGAATCGGGAAAAATACATCATGCTTACACATATATTACTTTTTTTGTCACTCTTCTTCTTACTGCTCCTTTCGTGTCCTTCGAATATTGTTCCGTTTTTTTTTTGTCTGCAGCTCGTTAGTCTGGTTCTTGAACACCAACCAAACCTTCCTCCCTCCCCCTTTTTAGTTTTGATCACATCTTTACTTGGATTTTTTTTTTTCGATCTTCAACTCGCTCTGTCTCATTCCTTGCTTACACTTCTTTTCCTCCCGAGAAGTTTTCTAGTACAGTTGAATCTCTTCAGCCCATGTGAAACACACACACACATCTTTCTTTTTTACATTCGATTTTTTTTTTCTTATGAAATAGACATCACATTTTTTTTGTTCTTCTTGCATTTTTTTTATATATATTTCGTTGTTGTTTATTTTTCTACCCATTTTGAATTTTTTATCGTTGTTAGGAAGAAGGGATTTGTTTTGATCTGCTGTCGGCATTCGTGAGTGGATTTTGCTTGTCTCTCTTTTCTCGTCCAGATGAAAAACCCCATCAAACACATCAACCACTCGTGTTGTAAGAAACGACGCAGTTTTTGAGGTTGACCGACACGACAAAAAGAAAAAGAAGGAAGTACTAGAGAAAGCACGCGGTTTTGCTCCGCCAGCTTTTTTGCAGCTTTTGATGTCACGATGGAGGCCCACAAAAGGTGTGGAGCACCAGGGAATCGAACCCTGTGCCTCTCGCAAGCCGTCGCAATCATGCGAAGCGAACGCTCTACCATATGAGCTAGAGCCCCATGGATTGACGCTTGGTCAAAATTGATTGTATAAGAATAAACAAAAATCCGGACTGCCTAACTGGCTTGAAGTGGAATAGAAAGATACATGTTTGGATTGTGTGTGTCCATGTGGACGTACGATGGCCAAGATGCGTCATCAATACATATAGAGATATATCACCGCCGGTGCCATAGAACACCAGAGAGTGATGACTGCGCTATAAAAAGGAAACACGATGGGGACTCACCAGAGGATGGAGGATTTCCAGGGTGCAGGAAAGTGTGGAAAGATGTGGGGAGCCTAATTAAATGGATGAATGTTGGCCCATGGGTGCGCGTCACATGGGTTGGAATTATGTCAGGCATCAGAACAGGGCCCTCACACACAACAGCTGTGGATGTTGGACTCCTGCTGAAGCTCTACTAACCCCTCCAACAATGGCCACATGCCCGCATTGCGGCAGGGAGCTTCATCATCCCTGCCAGTGGCTTTTTTCCTCTGAGCATATGTAAACCCCCCCTCCTCCTCTTGGGGTTCACAAGGATTGCACAAGCAGTTGAAATACGCATCATGTATTTTTATCTTGCCTTCTCACCCTCACCTAGATGGCGGAGATTCTCTCTCTCCCATCTAATTAAGTGTCCCCCCCCTTTCCCAATCCTCACCTCCTTTCCTCTTATTTCCATTCCAACTCTCAGAATCCAGTTATGAATTATTTGTACTTACCCATCTAGAGACAATAAAAGAAACCCTTTTCTAGAACTTCCATGCCTGAAGACAACCAAGCTGGGAACCAACCCTTACAGCATATGCACAAATTAACATGTATAAATGGGAAAAACAAAAAATGGCCATCCCCGGTGCCCCCTGATGTACAATTGCTTTGCAAAATCACACTTTATGGTTGCCCACATTGAGGGGGGCTTCCTGGGCACCCACCCTTTTTTTCTCACATGGGAAAATCAATGCCAGGTGTTTTCCCACAAGCCAGTCTCAAAACAGGTCTCCATACTTTGACATAGCTCTATGGCAAGCCTAAAAAAGTATGGAAAAGAATGAGGCAGAATCACATCAAGGTATGGAGACTTGAAAACCCCAGAAATGAGGGCCTCTGTACCACAGACCTATTGAAGTATCACAGAAGAAAATGTGCTCAGAATGAATGGCTGCACATCCATGACACTGAAGGTCAGATGCAGGGTGATGGTACTCACACTTGAAACCTAATATAGAGAGTATACAAATATATAGTTCTATCCCTTGTAACTCTCTTTCTCTTTTCCTCATTCAAGTTCATCATCTCCATCACTTGTCTTTTGTTGTTGTCACTCACCAATGTTCCTCCTCACTCATCAGGTCTGATCTCATTTCACTTATTTCTACTCTCTCTCTCTTTATTATTCCTAACCTCCACTCACCTCTGTTCCTCCTCATTCATCAGGTGTGCTTCCAAACCACTTTTGTCCTTTCTGTTGAGCATTAGTCTGACAGTGCCATTGGCTATCAATGAGGTGTGCTTCCAAACCGCTGTGGCCATCTCTGTAAAGCATTATTCTGAAAGCACTGTTGGCTATCAATAAGATACTAGACCCCTTCTTTGCACCTCTGTTCATTAAGACCTGGGAGTTTTTGAAACCCATTTTTGTCTGTTTTTATTTTTGAACAATTTGAAGATGGGGAAAACTGTTTTCCAAAATAGGGTTGGAGGTGTTTCCAAAAACAGTGAGAAATTACCTGAAATTGATTTTCCCACATGAGAAATAAAAATAACCTCTGGTATGCAATGCCAATTCTGGCCAAAATCATTTGTTGAATTTTTGAGGTAATGTCAAAATAGATGGAAAAGATTGGCCATTGCCAAAGTTCAGACAATGCTGAAAGCATTCAAGTAACCAATCAGAGGAGCTGAATTGCCTCCACAATGAGTCTGAAATAACAGGCTTGATTGCCCTATTCAGGAGCAATTTGACAAGAATTGATGCATTTTATTCACCTTAGTCATGGTGCTTAAATGGACTAGATACAAAAGGGTCAATTTGTGTTCATAAGGCACAGTTCAATAATGAATAAACAGATGGAATAATATAGAGTGAATGGTATGTACTCCTCATATGGACAGTGTTGAACTTTCAACTTTGAGCTCAAGAGTGGCAAAGAAAGAGAATGGCAAGGGTGTCAAAGGAGGGAAAGAACCAATGAGGTTGATTGCTTGGACTAGTTTGTGTTTTAATTGACTAGATACAAGCTGGTCAAGATGTGGTTAAGAAAATGAATAAAAACAACTGAGAGAGGATTTTGAGTTCAGACAAGACAGACTAGGTAAGACTTTTAAATATTTGTCAGACCAGATAAGCTTGATAAGAAGAACAAATGCATCACAAATAAGAAGAGGTGTTAATTCTACTTAATCAGTTGAGAGAGATCAAAAGATAAGACACAATTTACTGAGATCAGTTGGTGGATCCAAATTCATTTTCAGGGTTCATTGAATACAAGATTTGAAATAAAAGATAACACACAGCAGACTTCTTTTTTATTGTTATAATATCAGTGTTATCAAGAAATAATAAAAAAATGATAAAAATGAAGCAAGGGAAGAGTTGAAAGTTCAACAGGCAGGAGCACAGAATTTTTGAAATCATTGTTCCCCAGGAAAATCAAAAATCAGCAGGGTTGTGTAGGCCCTGAGTCAATCTACTGTTTTTTGGAAACATGGTAACACCTCCAACCCAATTTTTGAAAAATATCTTCCCAACCATCAAACCACACAAAAAAAAAAGGCCAAAACAGGTTTCAAACAGTCCCAGGGATGTGGTACAGGCCCTGCTTATCTTGTTAACAAAACCACTCCCAAATTCATGTCAATCTTTGTTGAAAAACATGATAAGAATTTCTCATGCAATTTGGATGATAATGACTTACAAGAAACATTTGCTGCTACCATGGCCTAGCGTAACCCCAGCCCTGACTTTGAGAATTGCACATCAAGCCTTCAAAGAAGAGGGGCGTGCAGCTCCACTTGAAATTTTGGTGTGAGCGGTTTGAGATTTGGGGTCATCTTTTGACCAATAGGTGGACTCATTTCTTGGTTCACCAAATCTCCATACTTTTATGTAGCTTTATTGCAAGGCTAGAAACGTATGGAGAAGCACTAGATGGACTCATTGATGGGTTCATACAGTTGTGCAACCCAATCCACTGTACCACCTTGCCTGCAAAATTACATTTGTTATGTGGGCCATTTGTGTGGATGTGAATTAGTACATACACATAAGACAACCACATTTTTGGCACTTATGGACCTCAAGGAATTCAAAATTATCTTGGCAAAGCTTTGTGCCCAGCCAAAAAGAAAAAGTCCTTCAACATTTTGGACACCCCCTCAAATCTATACTTCATGTACAAAAATATGGCCTTAGAGGGAATTTATACACTTAGTAATCTAAATAATGCCATAACTATGGCATTGAAGTGTCACTGACAGACAAAGAATCCAAACAATTGTGGTTCCCACTCGGCCCTCCCTTATCCTGCATGCTGTATCCTGGTCAACTCTCCCCATGGAGACCACTTTCAGACCTTAGAAGGACTCTTTCTTTGCCACTCTCAGCTCCTTTTTCCTGTCCATTATCTACTTCACCACCATTTCGGTGGTTTACATGTTCATTGCCCCACCCACCCTCCATTTTTTCAAAAAAAAAGGTTTTCCCACCAGATTTTTTCTCAAATCTCAGACCCAACATTTCGGACACCAGAAAAAAGTGGTACAGTGGATTGGGTTGTACAACTGTAGTACCCTCAGTGAATCTTCATACTTTTTTATTATATTGTCCACAGCGCTACATGAATGTATGGAGATTTGAAAAACCAAGAAATGAGTCCACCAAATTTTTCTTTTTCCATTTCGTTCTGCTGCCCTCAGAAGTCCCCCCAAAGACGAGGTGAGCAGGCCTGAGTAGTCAGCATTCCCAGCTTTCCTATTATTATTATTTTTTTTGTTTACTCAACCTCTTCAAGACCATCTAAGAACCACTCAAACCAAGATGTTGACATTAGCCTCTCGATCCTAATCATTTGGAGGTCGAAAATGTGGAGATTAGCCTCTCCTAATGTGGAGGTCGGCGAGTGACTGGCGCTTCGCGCCCGCCCTCTGATTGGGTGGGGCTGGTGTTGAGCTAGGCTGCTGGCCATCGGTCAACAGCAGAATGAGTATTACTCATGAGCGCCAGTAATGTGGCCAATGGTTGCCCCTTTCCGTCAAGTCGACAAAAAATGCCAAGAGAAATGCAGCTCTCAAAGTAAACCAGATGATCCACCAGCTAGCTGCTGATTGCGGGGCCGTTGGGATCGAAAAGACTCCTAAGAAGAATGCTTTCTCGCCCCTCAGAGTCTTGACAGTCGTTCATGTAATTTGAATGGAAGAACTCTTGGTCATATTCATCATATTTAGGAATACATACGCGGTGCAATGGGTTTTACCAGTTCCTGGAGCCTGATGTTGTCCGGGCATGAGCTCACCCTGAACTCTAGCAGGCTCATTCATGCGTGTTGTGATTTCAAGGAAGACTGGCTTCTTTACAGGTTTGCCTTGTTTCAAGCGCAGGAAGTGACTCTGGCCCATATGCCGATAGT
>SMGU01002449.1:0-10570 GCA_004348175.1 Puccinia novopanici | reverse complement strand
ATTTTTTCTATTTTTTCTATTTTTTCTATTTTTTCTATTTTTTCTATTTTTTCTATTTTTTCTATTTTTTCTATTTTTTCTATTTTTTGTATTTTTTCTATTTTTTCTATTTTTTCTATTTTTTCTATTTTTATTATTTTTATTATTTTTATTATTTTTATTATTTTTATTATTTGTATCAAGGCCTGTCAGAATACTAGTCTTCCACCAAATATTTTCATAATTTTTTTTACAAAATTGTCCCTCACAAAACCCAGTGCAGTAACTATGTCATTTGGTCATCTTATTTTATATTCCACTCATTGTCCACCCAAATTTACTTCCTAAATTAATTAATTCCTGTACCAATGTTTTAGAATAAATTTGAGTTGTAATTCTAGATTATAATTTTAATACAGAGCTTTGAATTTCTGAATTCATGTGCTATTAAATTTTCAATTTGGTCAAGATTGAATTTATCTAAGCTAGTAAACCATGCAGAATTTTTCAACCAAAACATCTTAGCTCTTCATGGTTGATTGGAAATTGGTTGGAAGTGTGGTTGAATAAATTGGGGTCAAGCAGATTCCAACAGAAATTAGAATTTATCCAATCATTTAACTTTCCAAGTACCCAAGATATTTGAACTGACGTTTTGGAGACAACCAAACCTGAATATTACAAGTTCCTCTTTGAAGAAATGCTGCCCAACACATTTCATAAAAGGAGGTTGTAGTAGAGAATTACAATGGTATAATAAGTTGTGCAAATGCAGAGTAAATCAGACATGGAGGAATGCAGGTGTAGAAGCTTTCATGAATCACAAGGGGTGAGGAAGTGAAATTTGGAACTGAGTTTTATTTATCATCTTTTTGAAGGAATTTAAAATTAATCATCATATCATTTTTTAATTAATCCTACAGAGCTAGGCATCATACTTGCCTCCGCAATTATTTGAGTCCAGTCATATTTCTGGAATGCAAGAGTTTGCTTGCTTACTCAACATCTAGAAACCAAAAAAAAAAAAAAATGGATTTTCACATTATGTGTATAACCAAACTGTGTGCTACTAGAGTAATCTTATTTTCTCCTCATCCAATTTTTTTTTGAGAAAAATATAATTTGATAAATTTGGTTTACTACAAGAACCAATTCTGTTTAATACCCAACAATAAAACAGGCTACATTTGTATAGGGACAGAATAAATCCTGGGTGTATTATATAGGATGCAGTTCTATAAAACTCAAATTTATCACCATTATAATCTGTGGATAATATCAAAAATATTTGGTGAATTTAACCCACAGTATCTTTCTCCTATCAATATATGAATTTTGTGAAAATCTGACTGAATAAATCTCAGGGAACAGTAGGAGAGATTATTTTTGGAAGCATACATGTGAAAAAATTCAAGTTAAATGCACTGATAAATATTCAGAAAGTGTGGAAGGGATCTTCTTTGAGGTTTTGGGGATCTGAAGAAATGTTGTGAGTGTTTTGGCTCTTCTTTTGGATAATAAAATTGTCTAAAATTCGCAAAACATGGAATAAAAATATTTAAGAGTGACCTGAAAACAGGTATTTCTTGTAGTTTTATCTTTTATACCAGGATTGGTTGTTATTGGGTTATCTGAACCTATGGAGAATTTAAGCTGGTATTATTTAGATTTTTCAGGAACTGGATATGAGGGAAGGATTAACAAAAGGAATACTCACTGTTAGACCACTTTTGGGAAAAATTCATTCAGATATGTAACAGGATGTTTTATTTGGATAAATTTATTAATGGGTAATTAGACCAGGAAATCTGCCTGTGCAAAGTTTTAGTGCCAATAAGGTTCAAAAATATTTTATAAACAGCAGAGTCAATTTAATATGGAAAGATAAAGATGATAAACTAGCTAAAGAGGTCCCTGAGAACATAGGAACTTTTCTTAAGCCTGGTTTCAGGCTTATTATAAATAAATAATAGCCTTGGTGAATTATTTGAATATCCCTAGTGGATCAATTGTAGATTTAGACTCTGTAACAGATCTAATTTTTTAAATGATGAGTATCATTTTGTAGATCACCTACCATTTTTTTGCTTCTCATTTTGGGCTAGATATTTTCTTACTGCAACATTTTTACTTCCTTCTTGTTTCTTTTTGTAATTTCCATTCAAATTATTCAATATTGAAATGAATTCTGTCATGCTATAGTTTATTATATTTTCAATCAATTAATCACATTCCTATGTATACTTGTGTGTTTATTTCTTAATTAAATTCTTTATAAGCTTATAAAATTAATATAGATTTATCTTCTACATTATTTTGCTATCAATTGTGACATTTCTTTTCATATTGAGTAAAAAAATTTATGGAATCACTATCTTTTTTATATTATATGTGGAGGAGTATATTTATCCCTATGATTTGTTAGTTTTTCAGTGACACATCAATCTCCTGTCACAAAACTTTCACCAACCCCAACAATTCATTCTCAATCTTAATCTAAAATCAATCTTTCAATCCTTTCTCAATCTTCTCAGCCTTGACTCAATTCTCACTTGAACCTCAAAATCACAACTCCTGATCATCAGCTCTCCTTCACCTCTTGCTTATCTACTGCTTTCCCATAATCTCTCTTGTTCTCTTCTCTTCTCCTTTCCGTCTTTAATTCTCCAAACTCTCCTTCCTTGTCTTTGTCTGGTGCAACAGTTCTCTTTCTCATAGCTCATCAAAAGTTCTCATTTCTGATCAACTCAACCAATCTTATTCCAACCTTGTCCTTCACACCTCTAATCATTCCTAGCTCATTCCTGCTTCATGCTCCTGTCTCTCAAAGTGTTTGTTATTTCTTAATCTCTTCTTTTCTAAGTCCTTTTGATCTTTTTCTAACTTGTTTTTCTTTAGTCCTCTTCACCTTAGATCGTAATAAACTCAATCAATCAATTTATATTTTATGCTTTTGGTGGGTGAACCTAGGTTATTTTTGAAGGAATAATGGCCCAAGGCCAGCAATGACAGGAAAGGAATGAGCTGATAATCAAGAGCACAGAATTCTCAGGGACTTAGATCAATAGATGAGAGGGACTCAGTCAAGCATGTCTCACTACCATGGGCTCAGAACTCAGTGGGGTTGTATTTCTGATTGGGACAAGAAGAAATACAACATGCAAAACACTGTGGGAAAAACATGCTCAACTGCCTGCAGTTGACATGCTGAAAGTCCAAGGAAGCTTGTGGTGTTACTCAAACCTTTCTCCAATTTTGATTCAACCAAGCTTGGATGCACAGTCACTGTGCACACTGCACAGTGACTGTGCCAAAAAATCTACATATACAAACATGTGGAGTTTGGATGGCAGCTTGGCTGGAGCATACTGAATGTCAACTGCAGGCAGTTGATCAAGTTTTTTTTGCAGTGAAAGGGGCCTGATTTGAGGGCCTAAGATGAAAAAGAAAGAAAATAAAAATAAAACAAGAACAACCATTTGAGGCATGGTCAGAATTCCAACAATTTTGTGTTTAGAAATACATGGTTATATTATATTATAATGGGATATCTTTATGGTTCTATCATTATTTTTCTTTATTATATTTTTTTTGCTGTGTTGTAATGTATCTGCCATTTATCAGCCTAACAGAACTTGAAATGATAATTTTTAAGGAGGTATCACCTTGAGTTCAACATAAGTTGTACAAGTATCTCATCAAACACACCAATTACTTCCAGAACATGTCAGATTCACTTCAAGTCATACATAAAGGCTTGATACAACCAAAATTCTACACACATCCCTCCAAACCTATGGAACACTGTGATGGCACATGCCAGACAAGTACCACAAATTGTGCCCTGGTGTCAGTGGTTTGATTTTTCCTGGTGGGCTTCTGATGTGTGAAAACAACATGACATGAGCCTTCCTGGAGCTTTTATCATTCCATGGGCTTCTGATCAGAGTAATCCCATCCTTGGATGGTCCTAGCCCTTGCCTGTGTTAGGATTACAGGTGAAGGTTTTAGAGGCAGTGAGGGCAATCTTGAGGGACAGAAGATTTGATCCAGGAGCTTCAGGTGGGTCAAGATGAAAATTGCTCAGACTGGATGATTTATTTCATACACAAGGAGCAGACTTAAGTAGTAACAACTAGAGAGCCCCCTTGCAAGATCCAAAGGGGGCCTAAACAATGGACATAGAACATGACAGGACAGAACAGGTGACAGGAACTAGGCCACTTGGCCAGACAAGACAGGAACAAGGCCACTTGGCCAGACAGGACAGGAACAGGGAACAGGGACAGGATGGCCACTTGGTCAGACAGGAGCAGGGGATAGGCAACTTGGCCTTTACAGGAGCTGGAATGAGGACATGGATAAGAGAATCAAAAGACCAAGATTTTATTTCTTTGTCAGATAGCTGTCATATGTACAAGTTATTATTCACAAGAGATGATGAGTGAGAAATGTTTTAGTGGTGTTTGAGGTCTTACCTAAGGGAAGACAGATAATGCTTAGGAGTTGTCAGGACAAGAAAGGTGAAGTGTGGAAAAATGAGAACAATGAGTTTATGAGACAAGGAAAGGAGGAAGGGTTGCTCCAGGAAAGTTCCGTGGATTGTTGAGGATCAAAGGTTCGAGTAGCTTTAGATGATACAGGGAAAAAGTGATGCTTCAAGGTTGGGAAGAAGTGGAAGGAAAAGGTTGAGCGGAGTCGAGGGAGAAGCTAATGTAAGAAAGATGAACAATCAAACCTGCCATTCTGTGAGCATGAGTTATTGATCCTTTTATAGCTTGTGAGGTGCAGAGACAAGCTACTTACGCTTCTACCAGTATGCAGGCTTAATTGCCCTCATCATTGCACCGCGGGTGCTATACTGGGAGGTAAAATACCTCCCGGCCTCTGGGGAGCTATAGCATAGCTAAGGCCATCTCCACTGCGGGAGGTATGGCTGGGAGCTAAACTTGCGTGTGCAGCGACTGCGCCGCACGTTTAGCTCCCCAGGGCTGGGTCAAAATCCACCGCAGGGAGCTATATTTAGCGCCCTCTGGTGTCTCCAACTGGCGTTCTGTGATCGGAGATAGTCAGGGTGACAATGTTGACTGCTGTGTGCAGTCAATACAAGGGCCGGTGTTGTGTGAAAGGGTGCCTGCCTATCACCAAAATGATGTATGATAGGCAGGACCTGGGGAGCTATAGCATTGCTACATTTAGCTACGCTATAGCTCCCCAGAGGCCAGGAGGTATTTTACCTCCCGGTATAGCACCCATGGTGGCGTTGCTAAAGGGGCCACAGGGAGCTAAATCTGGGTTTAGCTCCCATAATGGAGATGCCCTAAATGTAGCAACGCTATAGCTCCCAAGGTCCTGCCTATCACACACCATTTTGGTGATAGGCAGGCACCCTTTCACAAAACACTGGCCCACGTATTGACTGCACACAGCAGTCAACATCGTCACCCTGACTATCTCCAATCACGGAATGCCAGTCGGGGACACCAGAGGGCGCTAAATATAGCTCCCTGCGGTGGATTTTGACCCAGCCCTGGGGAGCTAAACGTGAGGCGCAGTCGCCGCACACGCAAGTTTAGCTCCCGGCCATACCTCCTGCGGTGGAGATGGCCTTAGCAACTGAACTGGTTAATCACAGTTTCTGCCTTGTTCATGCATGCTTACATATTGACTGTATGAACACCGTTGTGCTAATGTTGTAGCTAGAAAATGGTGAAATTACCCCCATCTGCTAAACAGCAATAAGAATAGTGATGATGTGAGATCTTATGATCCTCCCCCTTTCCTCATGTTAATATCCTTTTCCCATCCAAAAATATTGAATCAATCTGATCACATCTTATTTCCTTCTTACAGACTATCAAAAACCTCTGGTGCAGCATCAAGGGAGCATTATGTGGCTTTATATCGGTACTAGACATACACAATATATCACAAGGTTTCTTATACACGGTAGCATCTTTTTGAGCTATATACACCACACCCGAACCCTCTCCTACAAAAAGTGCAAAAGAAAAAGGAGTTGAACAGGATGCAGATCAAAAGCTTCACATCATCATCGTCATCATCATCAAAGCAACCCAACGGGACCTCTTTCGGCAAGAAAGCTGGCAGAGCCAACGGCCTGGCCGGGCACTTTATCAAGGGAGGATGAGTTGACACAGAGGGGGAACAGATGGGTAAGATTGGTGATGGGTGCTCCGTGAAATAACGCCCACAAGGGCGGTATGCAGATCTCCTTCGTGACCACGATATCAAAGAGGGCAGGGAAATCAGTGCGCAGAAAGAAAGAGCAATCGATGGATGACAATCAGCAGAGGGCCAGGGAAGGGGGGCTCACGTTGGCTTGGCAGCGGGGCTGACAGCGGCGGGACCAGGAAGCCCAGCCAAGCCATTGTTGCAGGTCATGCAGGTCGCGACGCCATTGCGGGATTTGGGCACGGACGAGGTGGTGGAGAGTGGCGTTGGAGGGGGAGGACGGAAGAGTGAGCGGGAGATTGAGCCGGATGGTCTCCTGCAAGAGGCCATAGATGGTCCCGCAGAGCCGCTCCATGGTCCCCTCGATCGCGCCCATGATCAGCCGGATGGAGTGGCTCATGGGCTTCCCAGCACTCAGGGAAGATGTGTATGCTCGGGAGCATCTGCGGATCCCGCGGGGAACCCAGTGGGCAGGAGGCTCGGCGTGGTTCCAGTGGGAGAAGTCGAGCGAGGGCATGATGAGACTGTAGGCCGATGCGCGCACGCGCACGGCTTGGTCCACCGGGTCCAGGTCGTGTCTGTCGAGCAGCTCCTCCAGCTGGGCCAGCTGCGGGCTGTATCTCTTCACGATCGTCAAAACCACTGCGCGCCAGTCCCTGCCGCCGGGGTCCTGCACTCGCCACCCCTCGGAATTCTTCCGTTCAAGTACCTCCCACAGTCGCGCTTGCACCTTCCGCGCATCTGCCTTACTAATCCCATACAGACGATGGCGAGACCGCGGCCCGGAACTCGTCCCGTCCGACCTGCGCTTCGCATCCAAGCTCTCAAGCCCATCATAGAAGCTGATGAACCCTTCCGGATCTAAGATCACTCGTACCTCCCCTGGCGCGAAGAAGTGCTGCGCGCCGGACCGGATGAAGTTCCATAACGCCTGTGTGTAAAATGGCGAGGTGTAGACTGGCGGTGACCGAGTTTGAACACCTTTTTCATTCTCCCTCAATATTCTTGGTTGGGGGTTTTCCGCGTAGGGGTCGCTAACATTGATCACATCAAAAAGCCTGCGGCAAGCAAGCCAGGAAGAGATGAACAACACAGGCGGTATAATGAGATGTGATGCCAAAAAAAAAGTAGACGCAACTGTAGGCCTTGAGCAAAGTCACACCACACTAGTTCGAAGTGGTACTCATCCTGACAACGCCCTCGAAGCCATGTTTATTAGCAAGAAGACAAAGGCGGCTGCGCGAGAGTATTCGGCTGCGAGGAAGTGATCCTGGTCGACAACACCCTCGGGGACGGTGGAGTTAATGATAGCGAACTGAGAGTCCATGAAGCCGGGGGTACCGAGGGAGCTACTCTGGCCGTCGAAGTAGATGATTCTGAGAGGGCGGCTGGCGAGGAAGGTGTAGAGGCTGATATTGCCAGGCTGGAGATTAATCGCGGCATGGTAGCTCATCTCCGGATCGAAGGCCAGCCACTCGAGGCCCTCCCTTGGGGGGCCGTCCGTGCGGTTCGTCGCGTGATAGAGCGCCGTCCCCTCCGGCACGACTCCCGGGACGATCGAGTGCCCGCTGTACGCGAACGTGTTCGGCCATTGCTGCAGTAGCCCCGCAAAGGAACTGAAGATCAGGTTGCTATTATTGGTCCATTCCGTTCCCGCCGGCTCAGAGGTTGATATAACTGTTTGCTGCCCCCCTTCTCCTGCACCCATACAAGAAGGACTCGCCCTGCTCGGACTTGAGACCAGCCAGAAGTACCACATCGGAATCCTGTTAGGAGCTTCATCACTGTTGTGTGTGGAAGAAAAATTTGAGGAAATGGGAGAAACTGGTTCAGTACAGCAGGTCCAGGAAAGCTTGCGACTTGTATCGCAAAAAAAAAAAAAACGCAAAAACAACAAACCCTCCAAGAAAAAACCTTGTATGCGTCAGAGGACTTACATGCTCCATAAATACACACAGCAACCCGCAATTGAACCACTGCCGATTTGATCTTGCTGCTTTCGGCATCCTTGCTGATGGTGAAAAAAGTTTGTGATATCAACCTGCATCAGCAGACCAAATCAGCAAGCGACTTCACCGCGGGTGAAGTTTCAAACTTCAGTAAAAACGATTGGGTTGAAAAACCGACCTAAATTCGCAAAAAAAAAACGGATTGGTTGGAATTCCGTTCTCCTTGCCGAATGTGATTGTAATCGGCAAAGCCCTTAAATGAACCCAGTTTTTGGGTGCAATCTGGGTTCAAAAGTCAAAACATTGCACCAAAACTGAGTTTTGAACTCAGTTTTGACTGGAAACCTTTCAAATCAAATCTGGCAAGGTTTGGATCTGGCGAGGTTCGGCACCTCGGTTCTCGGAGGTGTTGGTCCAGCTGAGCTCGGACCCTCGGTTCTCTTTTCCAGTTTTTTTTTTTTGGATTTTTCTGCACTTAATGCAATTTTCAAGAATGGTCTAGAAGGCCATGAAATGACTTGAAAATAACTCATGAAAATTAAAGTTGAAAAAAAAAAAAAAAGAAAAAAAAAAAAATTGAAAGGAACTTGGAAAAAAAATGGCTCTGACTGTGCCTGGGGAGATTAGCCCCGTTCAGTTAGAGCATCTGTCAGCAGCACGTCAGCAAAGTATAACCCAAAGCACGAGCCCATTTGGCTGGGAACACTTGCTGATGTGTGGTTACGGATTTGCTAAAGAAAGCCCTAAGTGAACCGGGCTTATGGTTTGATGACAAGTTTTGCAGCTAGGTTTGGTGGATCAGATAACCAAACCAATGCATTCATCTAACCTGGGTTAACTGACCCGTGCTAAACCTGGGGTCAAGTTGACCTGAAATTTAACCGCACCGATGCGGATCCTCTTAAGCTAGATCAAAGGAGGTGGCGAGAATTCCTCCTGGCGCAAGGGAGAGGGCATGGTCCGCCCACGGGGGAGCGCCGCGGCGAGGGAAACCTAACCCGTCCCCGCAGCACGCAGCAAGCCACATCGAGCCCACCCGCCGGCAGCCGCACCTGGACGTTTTTCCCCCGTGTTTGACCAAAACACACACCGAACAAAGACGACCATGCCGCCCAACGACGAAGATGCCGTGATGATCGACCTGGCGCCCATCGCGGAGCCGCAACCGGGTGGGTCAGCATCCGTTCCGACGACGACGGCTAATCAGGACGGCTTGCTGGACTTCGGGCCGGTGAAGGAACAGGGCACATCCAAGGGTCTGACCCAGACGGCGAAGGTATGGATGCAGTCGGACGAAGAACCGAGCCGAGGTGCTGATGCTTCTTGGGTTGGAGAACAACAGGTGACGATCTCGCCGCAACGGCTGACGCCGCTGAAGAAGTCATGGGCGCAGGTGTACACGCCATTAGTGGAAGAGCTGGGGCTTCTGGTGCGGATGAATGTGGGGGGGCGACGGGTGGAGCTCCGGACGTCGAAGCACACGGTATCGCCGGCCTCGTCGACGCTGACGAAGGCCGTCACCTTCCTGCAATGCTTCAACCTCGGCTTCGCCGTCGACGACGCCCTCGCCCTCCTCAGACTCGACGAAATCTACATCGAATCCTTCGAGATCAAGGACGTCAAATCTCTCACCGGCGACCATCTTAGTCGCGCTATCGGCCGCATCGCCGGCAAGGACGGACGCACTCGCTTCACCATCGAAAATGCTAGCCGCACTAGAATCGTCCTGGCCGATACGTCAGCCCTCTCCATACTTATATACTCTCATTTTCGTCTATTCAAGTCACTCTCCAATTCCCTCTTTTTTTTTTTTTTTTTAGCAAGATCCACATTCTCGGCTCCTTTGCCGCTATCAGGATTGCTCGGGATGCAATCTGCGCCTTGATCCTGGGCTCGCCTCCTGGTAAAGGTATGTTTTTTTTTATTTAACTCCATCCTCTTATCCCCCTTACCCCAGGACGAAGAAAACAAATCACTTCAAGATCGTTCTCACCAAAGCCTATTTCTCTTTTCCTTAAAGTCTATCATGGATTACGCACCGTTGCTGCTCGACAACGAGAACGATTTTAGGCCTTCCAACTCTTTCTTCTTCTTTGTATGGCCCTACATGCTTTGAACTCTTTGTGATGCTGTCTTATGCTTGTTCAAATATCACTCCTAACTCCCAGTCTCACAATCAAACCAATGCGCTTTAAAGGTATCACAATGGATGGATACATGTCATGACGAGTGTTTTTGTGGTTGTTTGTTTGGGCAATGAGAATGACTGGCAATCCGAATTTTTGGAGCATGGCCAGATGTGAAGTCTCCTTGAGGAATGGATGAGAGATACAAGGGGATGAGAGGAGAGGAAGAAGATACCTTCACAAGAGTTCGTCACCTTCGACCTGCTCGGCGGTAAGGCTGAGAGTTTCCAACTTGAAGCGGGAGGCGGCGGGGGGGTTTTT
>SMGU01002446.1:0-15607 GCA_004348175.1 Puccinia novopanici | reverse complement strand
GCAGGTAAAAAAAAAAAAAAAAAGAAACAGAAACCGGTGATGTTGCGGTACAACCGGTGCAGTGTGGTGGGACCACCGGTGAGGTTATTCGTACATATTTACATTGAAGTGTTGAAGAGGTGTTTGATCGTCTGTGTCGAGATGTGTGTGGTAAGATCCACGTCACAGGGATATAGCTCGGCACGGTCCAGACACGGTGTGTCGGACTGGAATGAGGCGCCGGGACCGGGCCGGTTGAGACGCACCACCGCTGCTGCGCCGCACACCACATTCGGGGGATGACCCACACTCATATGATTTACAGTCAAGATGACGAAACACAAAGTTCTCCCAAACGTGGCCAACCTTCGTTAAACAGTCTGATACAGAGACGCCGCACATCCTGTTGTACATACAGCGCCCGTACGGCTGATCCTCTGGTTGTCAAGCGCCTGCTGCTCAGGCTCTCGTGCACCGCAACATGATCGGCAATGGCTGTCACTTCCCAGTAATGAACAAAAAGGGCTGGCGTTATACATACACCTGTCTGATCCTCTGTTTGAGGAAGAGTACATCCCGAGAGAAACAAGCAAGGAGAGAGCTCTGGCGAATGCATGGGTTTCTGATTCTCTTTTGGAACTTCCAAGAGGGCAGGATTCTAAGGGAAGAAGATTTACCCGGTTGCGGTGGTCAGGAGGAGGAGGTGTTGAATTGCAGCTGGGATATTCCCCGGCACGGATCCTGGTCGGAGATTACGCATCCATCCATGGAGTGCCGTTCTGCGAAACCGGGCTGAAAACACACCATGAAAAAAAAAAACCCATGCTGGTTGAGGGGCCGATCACCGCATGAACGTTTTACACACGTCAATATATAACTGGTTGAAGTCAAGGACACAGCAACCAGCCAGGGGGTGGAGACGATGTCCATTATGGGTCCCCCCCCGACCTCCGTTTCTTGAACAGCCACAACCTTAACTTCTCTACCCCGCCCATCACGCTTCCTGATAGATACATCGAGAACAACCCTCGACCTGCGTGTATCTATATATTTGTGATGATGATCATCTCTCGGTCTTTGTTCTCACTGGCCGACCAGATCATCCTCTCATCTTCGAAACCGGGGTCGGTGAAGCTGTTGTACATGGAAACCAACCCTGTTTTTGGGTTGGTTTCTTTTTTTTTTTTTTCGTATGGAAGGTCAACCAACCAGTGTGGTAGAATGATTTTGATGCCTAGTTCACGTTTTAGTTTACTGGCAATCTGATAGTCTCGCGTCTCTTCATCACAGCAGATCAGATGGGTGACTTCTTTGGTTAAGCCTCTTCTGAATTGACCTCCTGCGTCATGATGATCCATGAGAGGCTATAGAGCAGCCCCTTTATTACACCCACACACGATGCTGATGTCCCTCCAGTCGCAGACGAGAGATGTCGTCGGGATTGCCAGAGTCTGCGCCAGAGCAACACATATGACGGCATGTTACATCAAAATACTTTTTTTTCATTTTGTTGATAATAATAATATTCCTGTGCAAGTCCTCCTACATAAAGTGTTTCATCCAGGAGATAATTTCCGTGGATCGGAGGACACGTTTCCTGGTCGAGCGTCTGGGGCTGTGATGATGATGTTTGCATATTGTGGATCGCTGACACTAAGTCTTGATTGAGAACCTCAGTTTTCACCGCCCCTCCATCCAGCTCGTTTGAGAAAGCCGCGCCACACCACCATGTTTCTTTCTTATTTTGAGTTCCTTTCTTATTCCTTGAAAATTGAGCGTGTGTGTGTTTGTTTTTGTGTTTTATGTACTGGGGGGGGGGATGATCGGAGTCGACGAGGATATTTACACCTTTCTGGGGTTTCCCCGCCTGTGCCAAAGCTGTGCCTCTCTCTCTCTCTCTCTCTTTTCTCTCTTGAATGTGATTCACCCAGAGTCCAGACAGACAGACGTGATCAGTTTGATACCTGCCTTCCTTTTTTTTCATTTTCCTTTTGTTTTAGCTGTAAGTGCATACTTTGCTAGAAGTTAGGAATATCCATCTGTTTGTTTTTTTGGGGCCTTTTCTTTTCCTTGGTGACTCGACTCTATATTATAATTCAAAACGCTTCAACCCCCCCCAAAGTTAATTTTCCTTTGTTGTCACTCCTTCCTGGCTTTGTGTGTGTGTGTGTGGATGCAGAGTGAAGGAGGGAGGGCTGTATATTGTAAAAAGAGTTAAAATTAAAACGAGTGGTGATTGCTGCTCATCACACACCCCCGCCAAGAAGGTTACATCTAACCGCCATCCAACTGACTCATGACTCATACAGCTAACAGCATAGTGAATCATTCCAATCCCATACTGCTGCCCTCCTCCAGAAGAAGAACTCTATTTAAGCTGCCTGCTTCTTTGACTTTCCCCTCATCTCACTGAGCACTCTAGCACTCCAAAACCATCCTCCACTTCCAAGTTTGAAGTTTGATCTCTGATCCTCATCCAAACCCCTGACCATCTCCACACCAACTAAAAACCACTCCCCAATCTCACATATTGACCGATTCTAAACGACTGACTTATATATTGACACTCAACTGACAAATCATCAACCACGTCAAGTGTTCTCAAGGCCAACAACCCCAGTTCGATTGATTTACATAAATCAATACCCCCTCGTTGTACATAATTGGTTCACGCCACCTTCTCTTCTCACCCGACCGACTTGGGGCGTATTAAATATCAAGAATACTGTACTTGTCGGCTAGTTTTTTTTTTCCAAGAGAATCCTGTATAGTGTGATCTCCTTCCTTCAGAATAGCGTTTACCAGCTTCCCACAAACTCGAGGAGAGAAAGAGAGAGACATCTTCTCACCCACACTGATCGGCTCGTTTCCCTCCGCGCCTCAACAGCCCCTCTACACCACACACAACATTCTATCTTCTCTCTTTCTCTCACCACCCCTGACGTGCGAATCAATTTCAGTTACATATTATTGTTATATTATTAAAATAGAGTTTCCTTTATTTCCGTCTTCTTGCTTGGTCGAACTTGGCAACACCTCACCAGCCTCTCCTTTTAAACACTGTCTTCTTCTTCTTCTTCAATCGGCCATCGGCAACTGCTACTTATTATTACAGTATAAAGAGAGAGAGAGAAACCTCTCTTCCCCCAACCACAACCACTTCCCCCCCCACTTTCCTCTCGTGTGTGTCTCCTCTGGCAGAAACACTCTACTTTACAACTCTCATCTCTGAGCTTACAAAAAAAAAAAAAGGGAAGATCAAAAATCTAAATGCACTTCGAAACATACACGGCTGCCGGGAACCCCGCAATGATGGACTCCAACATTCCTGCTCCCCACTCCCTTCACCCAAAGAACCTTGTCCATTCCACGCATGACCAACAAGGTCATCACAATCCCGTGGAGCATGCCGATCAGAATAACGCCGAAGCCAGCTTCGATGAGATCGGGATGTTTGGAGACTTTTGTCTAATGTAAGTCCCGTCTCTCTCTCTTTTTTTTCCCCGCAAGTGCCTTGTTGGTGGTCTGACACTTGAATTGGTTGCTTAGGTGTGGTGAAATGATTAACGGCGAGCGCTTTCATGGCCAGGCTTACTGCTCGGAGGAATGCGAGTACCACCAAAGTCTTACGTCCGAGTCAGACTGGTGTGATCTTAGTTTGGAAGGTGAGTCAAGACACAAACAAAATACTCGAATAGATGCTTCCAAAAACAAAAAAACAAAAAATGTTAACGACTGGGACGATGGTAGGTTATCAACTTCCGAGTTATGGCGGCTCCACGACGGTCTCGTCGGCGAAAACGAGCCCGTTAAACTCGCCCAATCTGCAAGCTTCGGGACGACTGGCGATCCTTTGTTCTGGCCCGCCGCCGTGCGAATTGCTGCTGCCGTTGGACCTGGGCGAGAGGCTGCTGGGCGCCAAGGCGGTGGCAGAACGATACTTGGAGAAGCGGAGCAACTCGAGGCAGGATGACGTAGGGGAGCCGGACGAGGAGAAGGCATGGGCCGATGAGCCGTCGCCGCCGAGCGGGGAGGACGAGACGGAGAAGGTGGAAGACTGGACACCGCCCACCTTGCACTCAAAAAAGCAGACCCCACTCTCAACCGGCCCTCATCTCAAGTCTCGTCCCGCACTGGCCCAACTGACGGACCTCCATGGGCATCTAGTCGTGCCCCATTCGGACCTCCTGGCACCTGAAAATATGCAGCGAACTTGCAGCCAGTCTGGAAGTCTTCGTTCGCTCGGCCTCATCGACCTGTGCACCACCGCCGCCAAGGATGGCTCTGATCATACACTTCTCCCTAGCCCACGCCCTTCCGACCCCGGTTATCGTCAGCCCAAGGCCCGCTCGGTTTCTCCCCCTCGTCGCCAGCTCTGCCACTCCTCCTTCTCTCTCACTTCTCTCTCCTCGCTATCACCATCGTCTTGCAATTGCTCCAATCACCTCGTTTGAATTTGAATTTTTTTTTCTTACACATCCCCAAAAACACCTTCTTCGCAAAGTCACTGAATAGAAAGCATCCAAAAAAAAGATTAAAAAATCCAACCGAACCCAAAAAAATAATAAATAGAATTAAAACCAAAAAATAAAATATCGGGCTGGTTTTCCTTTTTTTTTTTTTTTTTATAGTCGTCGTCGTTTGTTAATAAATTGCAAAACCCCCATTATCATCATCATCAACACTAGAAGAAACAGAAGACAGCCGAATTGGAAGAAATCTTTCTTTTTACCTTACCACTCGATCGACTCTGTCCGAACCATATATATATCTGCTTCACAAAATGTAAATAGTCGTGTTGGCTCTGCACCCCCTCAAACGAAACCCCTCAGAACATCTTTTCATTACTCTCGTTTACTTCTATACCATAGTTTTTTTTAGTCGTTCCACACACACACACAAAAAAACATCCCACAGATTTGATTGATTGAAGATATAATTTGCACACGAGTTTTGTTGTAAGTAGTGTCTCTTGCCCGCAGCATGTCTCTTCTCCCCTTATATATACCCCTCAAGACTCTCCCCATACCCCCCCACCCCCAAGACTCTTCATCCGCCACCTGTGTTCTTCTGGCCTGGTTGAGTCTCTGGTGCTTGAATACCACACCCCAAGAAAACAAGTACAAAACCCTTTGTTGTGTGGCCCAATGCAGCCTCTGATGCAACTTGTCTGACTGAGCATGACCTCTCTCTGATGTCTCTGCGTGAGTGTGTGGATGTGGACACGGGCCGGAGCAGCCTTGTTTGTGTCTCCGATTGGAGGCTAGGAGAGAGAGGACATGGGGATCAAGCTGAGGGTTATCAAAGTCGTATGAAGTGTCTCGACAGCAGTGCAAACCATCTCCACCTTCCAGTCATCTATCACATTTTCATTTTTGATGGGGGTCTGCTTGGGGATGTATGGATGGACACAAACGCAAGAGAGTTACAACAAGGTGGAGGAGTGAGTCGGGGAGGGAGAAGGAGAGGAGGAATCGGGGAGTGGGGCGGGGTTGGTTTTCGGCTGAGGGTCCGAGTCAGCAGCGGGGGTAGTGGTGGTGGCGAGGAAGGTGGGAAGGAAGTCGCGGCCGAGATGGCTGGATAAGTCACTGATTTGGGCGCGTTGGGCGAGGAGACGGTCGAGTTGAGCCTTGGATTCTGTGGGCAAGTTTGTGAAGAGGTTTCGGGGCGGGATGCCGATGCCGTCCCAGTTGAGGAGGGCACGGATCTGGGAGTCGAGCTGGACATGGGCGAGTCTCTGGTGCTTGAGGATGTCGAGCTTGGTGTGCTGGGCCAAACGGAGGCCCTTCCGGACCGGGTCGGGCAGCCATTCGGTGGGGAACTTGGGGCTCTGGTGCGCCGCGTTGGCCGCCCATGGCCGATGCTTCTTGCGGTGCCGCCGCCGCACAGTCGGCCCCATGTCCAGCGGGATGTCCCCCATCCCGTCGCCCGCCGTGTCGCTCGCTTCCGCAATCAGCCGCTCCAACGCCTCCGAACACCACTTCTGGTTCAGCCACTGGCTCCCATAGTCGTCGCATGAGATCTTCACACTCCCTTCTGGGTCCCCCTCGTGCATACTCATCTCCCACTCCGATAACCCCTCCGATGCATACCACCGCGCCCCACTCAGTAGCTTGAACTTGTGCATCGCCGCCGGTGATTCCCTTAAGGCTGGGATCTTCGATACGTTCACTCGGATGCTCGCTTTCTTGTTCGGCCGCTGGCTGTCCTGCTTTCCTCGATGGAACCCCATGTCGTCCTGCGTCCGTACTACCACATGTGCTTCCGGTGGGGGCGGGACGAACGGTTGTTGATATTCTATTCCAAGAGGAAACGAGGAATGAGTATATAGAGAGAGGAGTTGACGAAGAGGAAAAGGAAGGGGGCGGGAGAGACTGAACTGGACAAGAGGGGCATTTGGAAGGCGATGGTGCGGAGTTTATCGAGACGAAGACGGGCCTGGGCCCAGTGAAGATGGGTGAGAGCGGGGACGTCCTGCATGGCGAAGGGCTTGGCCAGGTCGCGCTCCATGTCGAACGCTTCTTCCATCCCCGGGCCGCCCAGTCGATGGTCCTTGAACTTGCCCTTGTTCGATACCTTGATCTTGTTCTTCCCCCCCGCCCCACATGGCCCGCTCCCGCTGAACCATCGCGTGCTTACTCCCTGCTTCACCACCCCCGTTTGTCCTCCTGCCGCTAGTCGTAGTATCAGCCCCATCGTCCGTCCGTTCCCTGATCGTGTGTCTGGTTGCTCTTGCTTTCCTTCTTCTTTCCCCCCTTTTCCTTGTCCCGCCCCTTTTGGGTGGAGTTGCCCCGGGGGGAGTGTATGCTTATTCGGCCCCCGGAGATATGCTTATATCGAGCAAAACACGACCAGATGACCAATTTTTGGCAGCAGAAGAAAAAGGCAACTGCAACAGCGAACAACAACAACAACAACAACCAGCAGTAGGGGTAGTACAGCCACCCTTTGCCACCAGTGCAGCCAAGATCGACCCACCCAACCCAATCTTATCGCCCTCCGCAGCCAACTCAACAACAACCTTCGACCCGGTCAAGTTCAAGACACGCTCCGTCAGTCTGTTTCCTTCTAAATAAATGAACTCTCATCTTCTAACCCACCCAAATAAATCCACCTCAGGGAGGCCGACCCAAGGATCCAGTATGGGTCTATTTCCACACTAATGGTAATGGCACGGACGAACGCGCACCTGTAAGTACTGCGGCTGGCACGTCGAGCGTCCTAAAGCTTTCCGCATGCGCGATCACATCGCACAGTGCGCTCAGGTAGATCCCGCCCGTCGGGCTGAAATGGCGCAGCTGATCGCCTTCAAGGAAGCCGCTGCAGCCGCAAAACAAGAGGAAAAGCTAACCTCGCGACTGCCACTGCCACTGCCACTGCCACTGCTACCACTACCACCACCACTACCACTACGACTGGCTCCTCGGCTAATGTCGACATCCTCAACTCGGCCTCAAAGAAACGCAAAATGGATACTCCCCTTCACCCGTCAGTAAATCCCATCCATCCAAACTCATCTCATCTCATCTCATCTCACCCCTTTCCACACCCAGTAAACCCACTCCATCCTTTGGAAAAGTCCCATCACCTCCCATGGTCAGTCTTCCCCTTGCTCTATCTGCAACCCCATCATATCCCTCACCCTTTCCCCACACCACCGTTGTGTAGTTCTCGATGCCACATCCGGCAAACCAGGTGATGACATGGGCATCCGATTGGACCGACTCACAGCCAACGGCTTTGTCCTGATTGCCAACGGCACAACCGATGCGGATGGCCGCTGTAACACCCTACTACCAGCCAACAGTCGACCGGAGATCGGCATCTACAAGGTCACCTTCTTCAGTAACGAATGTAAGTCCATTCATCCTTACATCCCTCTATCCATCTTCTCATACTGAAAAAAAAAAAACCTGCTCCTTCTTTAAAAGTTTATCAAAAGAGAGGCATCGTCTCGTTCTATCCCTTTGTCGAAATCACTTTCGAGATCAAGGATCCGGCGGAGCACTACCACATCCCACTCTTGCTTAGTCCCTATGCCTTCTCTACCTACCGAGGTTCTTAACTACTTACACTTTATTATCCTCATCCTATCTTATTCTCTTATTGGCTTGATTGACTCGTTTCTCGTGTCGCCACCTGTATTCCTTGTCGCTTGATCAGCTGTTTGTCATTTCCTCCTCCTTATGGTGAAGCTGATCATATTAACCTTTAAAAACAAAATTAGAAAACAAAAACTATTGAGATCACGTCTAGCTTAGCTATGCTCAAAGAAGCGGTGATAAGACTCATCTATGACCGTTTAAATCAACACAGCGGTTTTCGACGAAAGAAAGCTTTTCCGCTTTGGAAAATATTGTTTTTGTGATTGTTTCTTGAAGGTCCTTGGATACATGAATCTCACTGGTAGGGTGGTAGATTGAGTTCGAAGTAGTGGAACAATGGACCCAGCAGAACAGAGCTGAAGGACTCATGGCAACAGATCTAATGTAACATGCATCAACGCGGAATATACGGCCTTGTTCTCGACGGCTTGGATGCGGTGTCTTGCTTGAAAAGGTGTCTCCCCTGGTCTCGATGGATTCATGGAATAGGTCAACCATTAACATACGTGAATAACTTGATGCCAGGGATTTGGAATATGAAAGACACCTTTGGTGATGAATAACAGGGGTGTAACACCACAAAACAGATCTGCTCACAGGCATGAACCTTGCCAGCTTTCAGGCTGGGATGGGATGTATCATACTATTCTTCCATATTTGAGGCGATCTGGCTGGATACTGACGGAGTTTTTTTTCTTTTCTTTTCTTTTTTTTTTGTTTTTTTTGGGGGGGGGGATTATGAGGGTTTCAAATCCCATTTCAAAAGTTACCCACTTTGGTATACATGACACCACTTTGCAGATGGCTGACCCAATAAAAATGGCATGGAGGGACACAGTCCTCAGGTAAGTCAGCCTCTATGCTACCAGATGTTTCAAGACACTGACTGTTCTCTGAGTGTTGATAGGGAAAGGTTTCGAAGGATTCAACATGATGGTTTTCCTGTAATGAGCCATTGATCAAGAACCATAGCCCCAGTATATTGTTGTAAGGCTCTTCTCAACCTATCAAGCTAATTTGAATAGGGGAAATACAGATTTCTCATTAGGTTCTTCCTTCTAAGACCACCAATGAAATATGTTGAGGTGCTAGCAAGTGAGATCAATTTTGTGTTTGGGAGAGTCCTAGAAGGATTGAACTTCTTGTAACTGCTGATGTAGTGGGATAAGAGTGCTCAAGACTTGTAGAAGTCATAACAGGACACTTCTGGATACTTATATCCAGTGAGAAGATCTAAGAGAAAAACTACTACTAGTGTGACTTATTTTATACACTTGTGGGTATTTAATCAAAAAATCTGGTGCTTGGTGCCACTTTTATGGGTGACTGATCATGGGCTGGGAGAAATCCTAGAAAATCAGAGGGTTTTATATTGCTTCAACAAGGCCTCAAAACTGCCACAATTTTTGATTGTGTTTTCAATCTCATTTTTCTAGCCATTGTTTTCAGGCACTGATTATCAACAGGTTCCTTTTTTTTTTTTGTCAGTAATGTTTCACACGTCACTGGGATCACAAAATGTATATTTTATTGGAGTCAATATCAATTTGCTGTGTAGTGTATCTCATATCTATATCAGAACATTTTTTGAGAATTGGCAAGACTAAAGATGTTATTTCATCAGGCCATTGTTCATACAATTAACACTGCAAAAAAAATCAATAAACTGCCTGCAGTTGATTGAGTTTTTCTTGCAGTTCAAAAGAGTATGTAAGACAAGAAGAGCACACCTAAATGCAGTACACACAGTGTAGAGGCCAAGGATGTGGTAAGGAAGAATGGATGATAAAAAAAGTATAGAAGAGAAAACAGTGGGAGGTGACAGGAGAGTAATGGATAAAGTGGAGGCTATTTTTTCACAGGGAAGGAGGTTGTGTGTGGATTATATCAAGAAAGTAAGAGAGTAGATGAGAAGAGTTTGATAAAGATAAAGCACAGATGAGATAAAAGTGGATGATGAGCTTTTGTGTGCAATGTGTGCTTATGAGAATGACTGGGGGGAAGAAGGATGGTTAGAGCCTGTCCTAATATATCCTATTCGTTCTCAGTGTAAGTGCTGCTGCTCACTAACTCATGCTGAAGTCATTGATTGTGCCAGGTGAAACTCAGGGCATCATTGCAGTATCCTGTTGCTGCCTGATGTTGTCCAACCCTCTAAGGAACCTGTCACCTGTGGTGGTAAAAGGGGTTCAGTCAGGGAAACTGGTATGAAACCAGTTTTCATAGCTATTGTCTTAACTCACCTGCTGTGACAGGGTTTGGGCTGATTGGTACGTTTGGTCACACTCAGATTCAAATTCTGGAAATATTCACAATGATGATCATCATACACTTCATATTCATAAAATGGTCTCTTGATTAAGATATTCACAAGGGATAATGTCTTCTCACCAGCTAGCATGTTTTGGAATCACATTGAGACATGTGCCTCTTCTGATGTTTTTTCTAGAACAATGTACAGTAAAAACTAGATTTTTTCCCACAATTTGATTCAAATACATTCTGAAATAGCTAAAGAAACATTCCTAAAAAACTGCTGATAGACATCAACATTTCAACCAGATATTGCAACCTACCTCATGACTTGGGGATGTTCAAGGAAATATTTGGGGGTTTCAAAGTTAAGGCAGAGTGACTTTCCTGACTTTTGGCAAGTTATTATGCACAAAAAAACATGCAAGGTGAGCTGCCAAAACTCATGCAAGTGGTTAGCTGTGATATAAATTTTGTGACTTGCATGAATTTTGGAAGCTTGATCTGCATGATTTTCTGTGCAGAGCAACTTGCCAAAATTCAGGCAAGTCCCACTGTTTAAGACCTGTCCCAAGAAGGCTTAGGATCCAGCCAAATTATCCACTAGCAATATTAATACCATTATATAATATTTATGAATCATAGTCTATAATGATTCTATTGTCACACAGTCATGACTTTAGCACAGCTTTGAGTTGTAGCTGCTTCTTCAAAGGCATGCATCAAACAACAAAAAATATAACCTCAACATGAAACTCTTGGAAAAATGAAGGCTCATCATTCTTCAAACCAAAAAAACATGTGCATTTGAAGGTTGAATTTCACTAAACAGAACATTTGATCAAGGATTGGCCCATGAACCTTGCTTGGCAACCTCTTGAATTTCTGGATTCATCATTCACACTTCAAATATGGCCTTCAAAATTGGTGCTTAAAATGATGAAATGTCAAAAATAGAAACAAGGTGTGGAATTTTGGCTGGGTATTTTCAATATGGTTTCATGTAGCGTGAAAGGGACCTGAGAAAACAAAGTTACTTGGATGGACTTTATGATTTCATGTTCAAATTTTTAAAACGATAAAACTGATTCTTAGCAAGCTTGGCAACACCCCATTCATTTTCCAATCCTTCACTTATAAATGCATTTCCTTCCTTTCTCAGCACAACCTTATTTCATCAATTGTCTTTGAAGATCAAGTTCAAACAGCAATACTCCCTCAGTAAATCATCAGTCACAATCACACATACTTCAAGTGGGTCATTCCCTGATCTGCCAAATATTTGAAGCACACTCCATCATATTCAATGAATCACTCTTTTTCATGCTTAAAAATGGCTTTGTTTTCTTTGTCTCATTTATCTCGTTAATTCTTTTCACATGCACCCACTTTCCTTTATTAGTTCAGCACTTTCAAACTGTGTCCCTTATTAATTAAAGTCACATGCTACTGCCCCTCAACATTGAGAGCCAAATTCCCATTGCCCTATTGGGAATTCTACTTTGAGCTGAGCAAGATTATCATTGAAACATCTTGTGATAAGAATCTACATCATCTTCAAACTTAAAACTTTGCACTTTGACCACCAAAATATATCTTAGTCTTTTGGGTTGGCTTTATGACAGATAACAGGGCAATCCTCTTGGCATTTGTATTACAAGTGTGCAAGAAAATTACAAAGGTTAGCTTTCTATATATATAAATATATTTAATTTCTAAAAAGCTTTCCAATAACTCTCCTGGTGATTGTGCTATCTCAAAAAAATATATTTTAATGAAAAATTAACATGGTGTATGTTTTCAGCAATTACTTCTGAATATCCTTTGATGAAATTTATCTCCATCAAATGCCTCACTTATAATTTACACCCTGATCAAGCTAGAGGGAAAACTTAATATCCTTGATTATTTACCATTCAATTTTTTATCACACAAAGATTCACAACGTATGACTTGAAAATTCAATTCATGCAGAATTTCCATAAAACACAAACAGATTGGAATTCACTAAATTTCCTCTAATTCATATTTTTTGAAGAAACTACCAGTGTATTTTCCATGAATAAAATTAAGGATTATTTTCTTCAAAATGAATCTAGAAAATTTGCTTGAAGTGAAAAGTAATGATAAATCCAACAAATATGAATGTGAATCAGATTTCATAAAATCAATGATGTTTGTCAAAGTTTGACTATTTTTAATATTGCCCAGAACAAATTTGATTGAAATTATAAATTAATGATATTGAAATGAGTTACTTTCAAACCAATCTTGCAGCATTTTTAATCAATTAGGAAGCTCATTGTGAATAACATGAGTCAAGAATATTTCAGGAATAATGGATTATATTCCACTTTAATTACAACATTTGAATGAACTTCTAAGAAAAAAAACTATGTGGGGGGATGAACTGAATACCCAAGGAGTCAGGCTTGCTAACTTGAATGTCCATTTTATAGATACTCTCAAACCATTTCTTCTCTGGAGAAAGGTACCATGGAACCAATCCAAAATCTTCGAATTTTGCCAAGGATTCAGCTATTACCCATGGTTCAAACAAATTATTCACACCTGGTTGTGCTTCAAGTTGTGAAGCCAGGTGTATCACCATTTCTAAATTGAATCCATTATGAATACTCTTGAGATAAAGATCATCTCTTGCTCTCCATAATGGACTAGAATTCTTCCTGGTGGCAAATTCTTTGAGAAAAAATGAATTTTGTCTTTTGGACTGAAAGATCCCTAAGGATTTGAGAATTTCGACATGAAGTCTTGGGTCTAACTTTGTTATAAGCTTGGCTGGAAGTTTGCATATAAGTTTGGAAATCGTGTTGAAAGTTTGTAGTATTTTTCAAACTTTTCTGCATCTTTCTGGTCCATTTTATTAGCTTTTATCAATGTATTCCTGATTGATTTCCAGTTTTCAACAATTGTGTGTTCAGAAATTTGTCTTATCATTGTGTGTAGTCTTCTTGAACCTTCATAAATGCCAATATGTAGGATGATGTGACTGCTCCTTCCATGAAATCTTTTGAGCTGTTGTGCCAAATGTTACTAAGCTTCATGAACACATCTAAACTCATATCATTCAAAGGTAAATGCTTATTAATATTGTTCAATTTCAAATGCTTTGCTAAGATTTCCATCAGATCCAAATCAAGATCAAATTCTTTCCACATGTGTTTCAAATCATCCATCCCCACTTTATGAATTTCCCTAAGATCTTTTTCTGATAAATTACACATCAATGCTCTAGATTTTATCTTTTCAAGAGTCTTTGTTAGCCCTTCATCAAATTCTGCTATTTCCTCTTCATCAGGAATGGAGTTATCTTCTTTCACAATTGTGTATGGTTTTCGTTTTATCCCTGGGAAAATTTCATCCTCTCCAAGCTTGGATCCAGGGTGAAAGGCTGATTTAAATCTTTTGTAATGAATAAAGTCTTCACTTTCACTTTGGGAGTGTTTCTCCCAAAATTCTGAAACATATTTATTTATATATGGTATTTCATACTAAATCATTTTAGAAAATTCAAAAAGAGATTCATTTACTGTTAATGCATCTTCATCAATTCAAAAAATAAAAAATATACTCACAGAATTTATCTTTTCATCTTCAACAACTAATGCTTCATCTGTGTCTTGGATAAGCTCAAAGAACTGAACAAGGGAAACAAGACCAATTCTTCTGGGTTCAACAAATTCAGATAGAAGAAAATTATGTTAGATTAAACTCATGAGCAGCTCCTCTCAGTGATATTATACCATTCAAATGAAAGGATCTCACTTTTCTTCCTCCTTTTCTTGTGGTTTAATATCTTTCATGGTTTCTGATATTGCATGTAAATTTCTGGGTTTACTCTTTCCTTTCTTTTCTTCTTTCTATATTCCATTGGATTTATAAGTTTTCTTTTTTCTGTTTCCAGAATCTTTTCCATCTTAACTGATTCATGATCCAAAATATTTCTTTCTCAACCCATTGACCATCAAGAAAAAACAAAAGAACCAAAATTTGATTAAATTTGTGCCTTCACTACCATCAAGTAGTAAAAAGCAAATTAAGAAGTCACTCACCCTTGCATTTGTTTTGATTCAGATAAATCAATTTCTGGTTCAGCCTTTGCTTGTGATTTTTGAGACACCACCAACCTTCTTCTTTGTCTGATGCTGAGTCCAGAGGGGTTCTCTCTCCAAAGCCCCTATTAGTGGCTGGCTTTGCTCATTCTTCACACACTTGGATGGTTTCTGATTTGTTTCCCTCTGGCCTGGCCCCCTCCGTCTGTAGATTCAATGCTCCCCCTATTTGATCTCTTGAAGCTGACGGGCTTTTATCCCTCCCTGTGTGCCTTTCGTGAGCAGCATGTTCGTTGGTTGATGTTTTGTGCAACTGGGATGTCGCAGGTTGTTTCACGGGTGATTCCTGATTCTTGTTCAGGGACAAAATAATTTTCTTGTGAAGTGATTAAGGAATTAGGCGCTTTTGGATTAGAGTTAGGCTGTGGAATATTACTTGGCTTGTCATGCTGCTCGATTACACTAGGGGTCGGTTGAATGATCTTCTCCTCATGTGGTTCCTTCAATGCCTGGCTGGTGTTTGAGACCGCATCCTGCTCCCTTGTCTGACCGACGGTGATGTTAGAAATCCCATCATCTCCAACCTCTTTCCGTTCCATGCTGGGAATCGGCAACCTTTCAAATAGTGCATTTTTGTATGTCTGTTCGGGTGCAACAATACTCGAATGGATACCATCAGTCCCAGGATACTCGGTGCCCTTCTTGTGGACAGGGATCGAAAAAACTTGCCCATCGTATTTATTCTCAACTTTGAACTTGTCATTTTGAGAGGGGCTCATGCTGCTAACCATGAGGGTACTGGCGCTGGGGCTTTGTCTGAAAGCGGATGAGATCATCACGAAGGTCTACAGCATTGGTTACACTGAATTCTCGTTCTCCCGGCGGCCTATCTTTGCGATTTTCGTCAGAGGAGATGAATTCTTGACTGTCGGCATGATTCTCTGATACCTCTGCTTTCTCCGTCAACCGACTGGGTGTAAACGGTGTTGCATCCGCCCGTAACGATTTGACAGTCTCCATCGATGAGATCTGTGGAGATTTGGATGGCAGAGAATATCTCGGGCAACTTCAGGCGCGACAGGATGGTTTAAGAAACCCGGTAATTCAACAGAGTATCTGGATGATAGAGGTTCCAGGATTGGTCAGGCGCGATGGGGCTTTGAATCAGATGAGTGGCTATGAGTGTAGCCGGATGGT
>SMGU01002440.1:0-10899 GCA_004348175.1 Puccinia novopanici | reverse complement strand
CAATTTAGACCTTGGGTCCCCAATATCAAGTCCCTCCACAAAGAAAAAAGTTGGTGAAATTTTTTTTACCACTTTGTATTTGGAATCTAAAGAGTGTTTAGACTCCAAAAATTTAATAATATTATTTTTAAGACCTCCAATTTGAACCCTGCTTTTCCCTACATAAGCTAGTTGAGCTTTGTGCCAGGATCTGTACAGTAGAATTCTGCATGCAACTGTAGTGGGGACTTATGGATCTATATACTGGAAATTATTTAACCTAATTTATAATGTTGTATATGTTGAGATCATATCCCAAATAGGATGGTTCATATAGCTTGAGTCCCTGAATAATAAATATTGTATTTGAAAGAATGATGATCTACCCACCAAGTTTGCAGGTGAAGTTTTTACATATCAGAAAGTTGAAATTCCTCAATATCAAATTTCCAGGTATCCTTCATCCCCATTCCACTTCTTTTTTCCATGGAAAAGTTGAAGAAAAGACTCTCATAAAACATGTGTGTCCACTGGGAGCTTAGAAATAAACCTTTCCTCAGAGAATCTTATTGGGGCAGTCAGACACTTTAAAGGATTCTTCAGTTGTGCCATGCAAGTCTAATTTTAGGCTCAGGCCAGTAGGCACAGCTCATCCAGAAAAAAAAAACCACCTGATGTTGGAAGAACTGCTCAACTTCATACCACCCTTGGTATCCACCTCCAAAAAACTTCCATCAGCCTATCTGGCTTAGCTCCAGTGCTTTTTCACATCTAGCTCAGCCACACCCACCACAAGCATAGAACCAAGTGGACTCTTCCATTCTAGCTTTCTATCAGTTTTGATGAGGTGTTTTTTTGTGGAGGGTGATGGTTGGAATTGGTATTGTAACAAGTAGAAAATTGAGTTCAGGACCCTTGGTGGAGAAGTAATAGTAACCTGGACTATGAAGACTTGTGAAGCATGTTGATGTGAGAGATATGAAGTATGTATTTTAAGAACAGCATCATTGAAGGGGGAGATTTTTTTTATAGAAAAAATAAGAACAGAAAATGCCTGAAAAAAAAACCTATCAACTTAACCTAAGGGGCTAAATTTGCCAAAGCATTGAGTGCTCAAAGTTGGGGTTTAAGTGCCAACTTGAGGAGCAGTATGGTCAGTGCTGATGAGTATCATTATTCAAGAAGCTGAGGCAATTTAAATAGGCTAAGTACAACTGAGGTCAAGTTGTGGGATGCTCAGACAAGAGTATTTTGAATAATCAATAACATTTGTTTTACTGGAGAGGAAAAAGAGTGACACAATTGAAAAAAAAAAAAAAAAAGAGAGAGCAAGTCGATGAGTGAATTTTCAACAATTACCCCCTTTCAGCTTTGGGGAACGTCATCAGAAAAGCTTTTGGATTGGTCAAGGGTAAGAAGGTGATTCTGTTTTAATCCTCATCAACCGTGCCAGGCAAGTTTCCTCTCCGGCCGACCTGCCGCCAGCGTAGATGCCCGGCAAGTACATCGGCTCAAGCGATATTTACGATAATGGTCGACCAGACGAGATTATCCCGACCGGTGATCTCAAGTAACCCAGCGCGCGTCATCAAGCTTGACGGCACGGCGTGATCTCATGACTAACCGCTTCGTTGGCATGGGTTGACGGCAGTGTTAATGGCGAGGCATCACTGAAGGCTCCTTCTACGTCTGCCGTCATAATTTGACGGCACACTGACAGCTTGTTCCGACGCCTGCTTGATGGTTTTCAAAGGGGCCCTTTACCGTCATAAGTTTGACGGAATATCACGGCCGGCTTGCTTTAGACCGATCTCCGTCCAAGGCCGTCCCGACGGAAATGACGGCTCAGTGGTGACATGCAGGCTTGGCTTTCGACTGTGAGGCAGATGTGTCATCGCAAGGCACTTCTCGATGGGCAGACATCCATCGATACCTTCATCCATGAAGATGTGTAACTCTGTCCTAACAGCGTTTGATCCTGCCAGGCAGGGGTCCCACCCATGACGGTGGCAGTGGTCTGGGCTGGGACGGATACACCCCTTTTGGGGTGACATGCGGGGGTTCGGGGGCTTCCCGTGGGATTAGGAGGATAACCGTCTTCACCGAATCGCCGTGACGGTCAACAGAACAAATAAAACTGTCCACGAACCATTCATTAACCGCAAAGCCTTCCAGCCATATCCATTCCCAGACAGTTGCCGATGCTCTCAAGCCGAAACAGAAATCATCGAATCAAGAAACAATGAACACCACCACTCAATCACCCGACCTGGCACTCGTACTCTGGCTGAAATCACTCGATCTACCTTACTTTCAACCCGATTCTACATCTTCCAGAGAACCCAAATCTTTCGACCAATTGAGTCAGATTTGTGACGGTGAAATATTATGGCAGCTACTCTCCAGTTTGTCAGTTGACTCGTCCTGCTCAACATATTCCGACGCCACGCTTAATGTCCTTCGTGAGGAAATTCATGTTTGCTCTATCACCCACACAGTGATTCGGCGTTCTTTCGAGCTCCTAGGCCCTCTTCCATGAGTGGAGCCCTATCAGAAGTTTGGGTGATCCGATTCAACTCTTTCAAAAAAATGTTCAAATTGATCAATCGTTATTTCGAGTCCGTCCCGATTTCACCTCCTGTTTTATGTTTTTGTCTTTCCCAAAATAACATTACAAGACGCCCGCCATCAGAGCTGCTCATCAATATTTTTAACTCGATCTTTCAGGGAAGAATTCAGAAAGTCAACCAAGAACATTAAACCTCCAAACCTGCAGAAGATCGCTAAGGACGGCGATGTCTCTGAAAGCATCTCTCTATGCATGATCATCCTAACGTTAGCAAGTATTTTTATTTCGATTCAAACTCGGAAATTATTTACATAAGACTTGAATTACGTTTGTCTTATAGATTGGCAACATTGGTCCAGCCAGATGTACACGTCCCTAAGATACAGGCTTTACCAACTCGGGCTCAGACAGCTTTGATGGTAGGCATTGAAACCGTCAGCAGTCAACTTATCAACCTAGACACCACCCGAAGTCCTCGTGGAGATTTCGGTCGATCCGACGAGGTCGGAGAAGCCCGACAAAACGAAGACGCATTCAACAGACCTCAATCATCAAACTCCAACCAGTACGCCCTACCTTCTTTCTTTTTTATTTAGTTCTTACGATCTGATCTCCATGTACCAACATCGTATAGCCTACACTTACATCAACGTTCTCTGAAACGCGTTCGCTTTTTTTTTCCTTTCTGTTTTTGTGAAGCCGGAAAGAAGACTCGCACTTAGAAGAGCGTCTTCATACCCTTGAGATCGAACACAGAAGTCTTCAATCAGATATGAGACTGCTGAATCAAACCCACCAGGACACCACTCACAAGTTGTTCATGACAGAACAAGATTTAAAAGCCGCACAGGAAGAGCTACAGAATCTTGAACTCGAGCGCAGTTCTTACAATCGGCGCCGCGAACATGATTCCGAGCCGGGCTCGGATGATGAGGGATCAAATTCTGATCATCCCCTCCGAAACTCGCACAATCGACAAGAATACCTGCTTCGGGCTGAACTCGAACAGTCCAAAGCTGAACTCACAAACTTAGGCGTTAAGCTCGATCTTGCCGAAGAAACCAACGAGAGAAACGCCAGGACAATTGAGGAACAGCGAAAGAAGTTAGATGAACTGAATGATGTCGAAGAGATGAACCGTGGATTAAGAGATCAGCTTGATGAGGTTCGACACGAGATGGAACGTGCCCGAAAGCTGGAGAATGTGATTGAGAAGTATAAGAAAAAGCTGGACGAGTCTGCTGATCTTCGGAGACAAATGAAGGTATGCTCCATCACGTTTGACCAGTTTGAATCTACACAGTTTGCACCCTCAATGTGACTCTTACAACGCCCTTACTCGACCGCAGACTTTAGAAGAGCAAAACTCTGATTTACTCGACCGACATACCGCGTTAGAAGATGAGTACCGCAAAGTAGTAGCTTTTAAACCACTAATGGAGCAATACAAATCCCAGATTGCTACACTAGAATCAGAACTTTCTTCGCGGAAACGGGAGAACGATCGATTACAGTATGAATTAGACGCTACCACGTTCAAGTTACAGAAGGCTGAGGAAGAACGTGATCGAGAAGGTGAAGAATTGGCGCTGTATGAGGAGAGGGTTAAAGAGCTTGAAGAAGAAACTCCCATCACACATACGAGGCGACGCAAGAAAAATGCCGAAGCTGAGGAGGGTGAACCTGATACATCCGCGACTGCCTTCGACGCTAGTTTTGACCGGCATGTTGATGAAGAAACTGGCATCATCGAAGGGATAGGCGGTGAACTTAATGACGCCATTGAAGGTCGAACGATGACGAGTCTCAAGCTTGAAATTAGAAAACTGCAACGCGAGATTAAGATTTTAAGGAACGCTCAAGATGATGAGGATGAGGACGGAAATGGACCCGGTAAAAAATCCAGATATCTAGTGCTTGAGAATTTGTTAGAAGATGCCAATCGGATGAAGCGCAAGTACGAGGACGACTATTTAAGGCAATATAGAGAAACACTCGTTCTATCCAAACAACTCGATGAGATCCGAACCGGTAAATCTGTCAATGGTGATGGGGCAGAGGCATCGATCGCTCTAAGACAGAGGCTCAACGAGACGACGGAAGAGCTTGAAAAGCTGAAAGCTGAACACGTAGACCTAACAGTCTCATATGAGCAAGTCAGTCAAGAGCTCACGCTAGCCAAGTCCGACCTCAACCTGGTCGGAAAAGACCAACTCGAGATGCTCAGCTCTCTGAGGGATTCTGTTTCGACGGAGAAGATCGCGTTGATGGATGAGCTCGATCGACTAAAGAAAGAACAAGGAAATCTTCGGGATCAGCTCGCGATGAAAACCGAACAAATCCAGTCCCTCTTACTTGAAAAAATCAACCTCCAATCAGACTCCATCGACCAACGCGAGCGGATGCTGCTGCGAGAACGAGAGCTCAGCGGTGGACAGGGCAAAAGCCCAAAGTCGAACGAGCTCTCCGAAGAGGCCAAAATAAAGCTGGGCGTGTCTGAACAGCTTTACAAAGAGAAGGACGACGAATGTCGGATGTTGAAGGCTAAACTTGACAAGGCTAAGCTCTTCATCATGAGTCAGGATAAAGAATCGGTCGATGGTCGTGCATCTAACCTTCTTCCAGTTGACGTCTCATCCTTGGTAAATTTTCGTTTTTTCCACAAAATTCCTTTTTGTATTTCTACTATTTACCGGTTTGAATGTTGATTGAACATCCTTCTCTTCCGTATCGTATTCACAGACGAGCAATTTTGATGCAACTGTCCAGACCTATCAAGCTGAATTAAGTTCCTCCAAAGATCTTATTGACAGGCTAAGGGTAAATACCAACATTTATACACTTGCGATGTCGTTTTCGAAAGTTAATCGTCCAAATGTAATATTCTCTTGTGTTGTTGAAACAACAGAATCAGTATCATGAGATGGAAACACGGTATGAGAAAGAGCTAAGATTGATGGCCTCAGCATGGCACAACTTGGGTCAGCAGAAGATCCGGGAGACAATAGCGCTGAACAGGAACGAACACGCAAATCCGGGTGGGCTCGGCCGGCAGGCGTCGTCCGGGGTTGGTTATCGAGTCGGAGGGGGAATCATAGCCAGAACCTGGGCAAGAACGGCACGGGACCTGCCCCGGTGGGCCAATCAACCATTCCAATAACCTGGGTTTCGGGGGTCAGCTCAGACCGCAGAGTTGGGTCAAACAACAGCGTGATCGGATGATTAATCAGTATGCCTTAGTGAGTTTACGAAGTCATTATTTTACAACTTAAACTGTTTTCCGTCTTTCCTCTGTTCTATCTCGCTGGCTGCTTTTCCTCCATCGTTCCAACCACCAAAAAAACCATGTAAAAGCATTGTATGAGCGTCATTTCCCTATTTCGTCTTGCAGCCAAGGCCCCCCCCCTTTCAAGCCGTTCGTTGTTTACTCCTTTGTTTCATCATCTTTATTCTCTAGTCGTTTTTTTTTTCATTGCTGCCGTGAAATCAGCCGCTCATTGACTCCATTTTTTTTCTCTTTGTTTGTGCCTCTGGTCGTCGTCGGTTACGCGGGATTTACATCGCCTTGCCAAAAAAAAAAAAACGGACACGAAAATCGAATGTGTGATGTACATTATACATTATTCCTTCCTTGTTTTGTTAACAATTTCAGCTGCATCATTAAGTTCGCAAACAATTATTCAATAATAACAATACATAGTAAAAAAACAAAAACAAAACTCCCGACACTTCGTTTCCTTGTTTTCCCTTTCCCCTCTGCTTCTCTTACTGTGTCCTGCCGTCAAGTTTGGTCCTGCATATTTCGTTTGAATACTTGAACTTTGTTGTATACTCTTATTGTTATCCCTGATCCTATATGCACTACTCACATGTCACTTATTTGCATGTCTTGCCACGTTGCTCCAAGAGATGCATGGCAAATGGTACACCGATTATCGTTCTTTTCTCCTTCTTCTTGTTGTGTTTTTTTTTCTTGCTTGTCTTCTCAAATGTTGGTGTACTGGTCAACCTAAAAAAATCATATCTATTTCCCATAGATATTTATCGTGTTATCAAGCAATGATTGGCTGCTTGCTTCCATGAATCAAAACTCACCGGTGGCTTGCAATTGGTCCTGAGCCCAACTATTACTCTGGCTTGACCCCCATCCCTTGATTGCTTGAATTGATGGTCCTTAGTTGAATACATGGATCCTGATCATCTTACTTGTCCAGCCGGGCTCCTTCTCTTATCAATTTCTTTCTTGAGGGGAATCATTCATGCCATACACGTAGAGCCCTCAAAGAATGGGCATAATCATTCTACAAGGAAGACAGAAAACATTCGGGAAATCCTTGATATTGACGAAGAAAGAAAGGTATACATTACAAATAACGGCCCAGCGAGATAAGTAACATGACGACCGCATGAATAGGGGGCTACGAAGCCATATAATCCACAAAAAGCAGTGCAAAGCTAGAGCCCAACAAGAAGACCAACAGCCACATGCGACTTTCTTTGTTGGATTCACTGGCACTTAAGAGTTGTTGATTACCCTGTTTGATTTTGCCGGTGGAGATGATTGAATCGTCCCAGAGTTGATCGATCTTTTCGTTCTGCTGGGTGAGATGGTAGACCAATTCGGTCTGTAAATTTGAGATCTCCAGTAGGGATGATTCCGTCTGTTTAATCGACTTCAATGTGTTTTCCGTGGCCTTCAAGACTTCCGAGGATTCTTGTTCAAATTGTTGGATCTGTGAACTCGTTAGTACCTTCTCGATCGCCGGTTCATCCATCGATTCTGGGCCAAGGAGCTGATTGGATTTTGGCCGATACATGGTCGGTACTGCGCCTTTTTCAGTTGACTGGCCTGAGTGGAATGCCATCGATGAACCTATCAAAAACGTTGATGAGAAAAGAATGTCAGGAACCCATGATAATGAATACCAGGCATTTTTTTTTTTGTTTGTGTTTTTCATACCTGGTGCATTCATCAATCCAGCTAAGCCGCTTTTCATCACTTTCTCCATTTTCTTCTTGGCGCGGGTTTCTTGCTGATCTTTAATCATTTTTCCGAGATCAGTCAATCGCTGGTTTAAAAACCACAAGACAGAGGCTCGATGACACTCGAATTGTTCTCTTGCTACGGATTGTGAGCTGAGAGAAATCCCTAAAAGCCGACTCAAAGGATTGGATTGTTGGATATCTTGTTGGATCTTCCGAGCTAGTAAGAGAAACCACCATTAATCTTGCGCAATCATAATGGGGAAGGAGGCTGCTGTATGTTAAGGGTTGCTTACATTTTTCGGCAGCTTCGAGTGCTCTGACACCTTGGACGGATTTCTTCAAACCAACGGCAACCAGAGTATCGATCTGATCTTTCTCTCTCTCGCTGAACCATCTGATGTTAGAGAAGCCGTAAAAACCTTTGGCCAGATCCACTGTCCGTTCATTGGAGCTGGTTGATGAAAATTGCCCGCTTGTTCCAGAAGGACTCGGATCCAGATAAGCTCGTCTGATACTATTTAGGAAGTTGATCAACTCGAGGATGTTGTGAGCCTGGTTGATGGTGATACTGAGACGTACAAGTCAGTCTCAAGCTGAGGTTGCTACCTCAGAATGTGGAAAGCAGAATCGCTTACTCACAACCAGCTGGGCTTCTCTGGTCCAAACGTCGGGGGTGGGGTTGAGGGGACGGGCAGTTCGTTTAGGAGTAAAATTCATTTTCTTTCTTGACTGTACGATTGTCTTGAGTTCCTCTGTCCTGCTGTTTGAGACCATTCTGTTCGTTGTTGAAACGAAAATCCATCCGCTGGCAGCGGGGTTGGTTGTGCTCGTGGAGGGGTTGGGATTCTCTCTGCCCCTCTTGGGCCCGCCCGAAACTTCTCTTAGTTCCCAAGCGGGCCGGGTATGGGTGTAGGGCCCTAGCCCTCTCCCTCGGCGGTTTCTTGCCGCTCGAGGTGGCTTCGGCCCGGAGCACACAAGTCTTGATGATATGGTTCAGAGGGCGAGCAGGTTGACAGTTGGGAGGGACCCTGCATGTCGGCTATCTCCCCTCGGAAGCAGGAGGCTTCATTATAAATATAATTAGAGTTTCTCCTGCCCGCAAGTTTGCCGGAAGACAGAAAAAGCTACATATCCCTACAATTTGGCACTGATGATTTTGTATGAGGGGGCCACCCGCTGGAGAGAGATAGCCAGTCAAACTTTCGCGAGTGGTCCATCTCCTAATTCCGTGCCGCTGTTGAGCCGTCCATGCTCATCCAGGGAAACAGATGGACTCGTCTTGAGGCAGCCTCGCAACTGCGAAAAAAAGAGGGAAATGGCCTTGGTTCACTGCTTGGGGTTCAATTGTTCTTGGTAGCCCAAACTGGGCCGTGAAAGGGTTGATGTCACTTCTTGCAGGCTGCTCAAGCTAGAGACTGGCCCTATCCAAATGTTCCCATTGAAATGCGTACGCTTTCTTGACAACAAGTGACGTAACAGAATGAGATGGAGAGAGAGTCGGCCTATCATCGGATCCATCCAGGAAATAACTATTTCTTTACATTCCAAGCAAATACGCGTTCATTTCATACTGGCGATCCCCTCCTGCAGCGGCCCTCAATCGATCCACAGTCCAGATTCCAATAAACTATATTGCGCGCACGGTGGGACTGAAATGGTTTCCGTTTGGGCCTTCGCGCGAAGAGACTGCAGTACTTTATGTGCAGGGGAATTGCGTTGCAGAGAAGACACCCTCGTTGACTCAATGAGGATATAATAAGACTCCATACTGGCACTACCGGCGCTCCTTCTTCTGCCACGCCCGCCGCTTCCTTGCCCGAAAACTCCTCAACAAAGACAACCTTTGTCTTCATACAAAAAAAATTCTCGGCAGTAACTCACCATCATTTTCCAAACAACCACCTCGTTGAAAGACTCACCAGTCTCTTCCTACAAAGATATCCGACCCTATACTCATCATCCTCTTCAACCCGAGTATCTCTTTACTCTTTTGACTATCTACCCGTGATTACCACTCGCCAGCCACAGAATTACTCAAGCATTGTACGTATACATCTTTCAGTCACATACTCGGCCACCCATTAGTCCCATTTGTCTGACGAGCGCTGTCTCGAATTCTTCTATTACTGCAGTCATTTCATCATGCCTACACCCGTATCCACCTTCTCGCCCTTTACCCCCTTCACCCCAGCTTCCAGTGCCCACAGTTCTGGTAGCTACTTCGATCGACCCGCAGCAGGCAGTGTGGGTATCTCATCGCCACTCGCAAGGCGACCTGACATGCGCAACAATGCGAGCGGCTCTGCCAGCTTGTTGCGCATGAGTCGAGTCTCAGCTACGGTTGAGAGCCCCCGCCAACAGCCTGAAAATGGCTGGAGAATGGCCTCTCGTATGAGAGATGAGGCATGGAGCGCTTGGGAGCAACAACTGGGGAACCTATCACTCAACACTACCAAGAGTATCGACCTATCACCCAAGCCCCTAAGGCCATCCAACAAAGTCAATCTGATTCACAATCATCCCGATGGAATTGACTCTAACAAGCGTCGAGCTGCCTCAACAGAAGCCATCAAGGCGTCTTCCAACTCTCCTCAATCAGCGCCCGAATTCATGATCGCTCAGATGGCTCCTGGTCCGTGTCGCTCTATCAGCTCTAATTGTCCTGCTCGACCTCCCAAGTTGGCAATCAAACACGCATCGTTCGATCCCTCCTCCTCCGCAAACCATGTTTGATGTAATGCAATGGAGCATGGCTCTGCCAATTAGCTCATCAACCATGGGGTCAGTCCTTTTTTCTTCATCCGCAGATGAAGACCTCACGTGCCGGTGCTGACACTGCCTTCTATTGGTGTTTTTGCTTGGGATGCTATCAACAGCATCTCATTCATGAGCACATACTCAATCCATCGACCGAACCGAGAACGGCCTTTGAAAAATTGTCATTCGATAGTTTCTTTCATTCCTTTCATTAAACAAATGTCTCATTATTATTATCCGTTCGAACTCCTCAGTATTACAGTTTAAGTTTCTCTCATTAAAGCTCATACTTTTATGTTATGTTCACTTGTCCGACCCGCTACTTTATCCTTTCATTCCTTTGTAAAACTGGTTCGTCATTGATAGATTAAACGTTATCGTACTCCTTTTTTATTCAATAGAACAGACAATATTGACAGAAATTACTATGGCAGCATACCCCTATCTCTCTCCTTTATTTGCCACTTTGATCTGACATAACTCCGGAAAGCTACCTCTGCTCCATTTGAGCAAGCTTAGAGTATGAGAGTTACCTCCGCATTATGCGTTATCAAGAGGAAGGATACCCATCAGGATGTAATGTGTTTTTCATGAACCTTGGACAGAAA
>SMGU01002438.1:0-12396 GCA_004348175.1 Puccinia novopanici | reverse complement strand
TGTGGTGGTGTGTTGATTGGTGGGTGTAGGTGAGTGGTTGGGTGGTTTACACAAGTTTTTTTTTCTTGAGATTTGTGACCACAAGCTTTGGCTGTGTAGCTCCTGCAATTGATGTCAGGGAGTAATTTCCCACAAACTCCTGTGTCCATCCTCAGATTTAGCACAACAACTCCCTCAGGATCAATTTTATTTATTTATTTATTCTTGATACAAATAAGTCTGCTGACTACCAAATTTAATTGGGCATTACACTGCAAGAAAAACTCACTCAACTGCCTGCAGTTGACATGCAAGTTACCTTTGTGCAGGCATTTGAGTGATTTTTTCTTACAGTGTTAGTGAGATGACTCCCCAAATTGGAATCTGCAACATCATGGGAGTTGTTTAAACAAAACTTGGGAGTCCTTTCCCTAAGTTTCTTCATATATTGGTTCCTTTGGTATCTAATTCTCAAGAAAATAAATTAATATAAAAATAAGGAGCAAAACCCTCCTGCTACAATACACTCCCTTAAGATCAGAGATCCCTTGCAGAGTGAATTCTTCCTCCCTCAGACTTTGAAACTCCCCAAGTTATCCAGATAAAGTATATACCATTATAATTAGCCCTTATTGCCAAGGAAACTAATATTTATTCATAATGATACTATCCCTTCCCTATAAGATGTGGTAATAAACAACTTGATCCTGATTACTCACTTTAAGAATCTTTAGTGAATTTTCTGATAAGGGAAACATCTTGGTTTGCTTAGTCTGTGGCACATTCACAGTGATTGGTTCAACAAGCCCCTCTTCCTACAGGGCCCCTGTGAGTGTCACCTGCTAGGCTTTGGCAACAAGGATCAAGAAACCAGCCTTGCCTCATTTGATTGTACCAAAGAGAAAAAAAAGTGAAATCAATATCAGAGATAGGGTATCCATACACATAAAGTTAACGCTGGCTCCCGGGGTTTGGGACGGGTTGTTTGCCTTGACCCGTTCCCCACATCCGAAATCACCCGGGGTGTGGGGGGTTCCCCCGGGTGGTGCCCCATATTAATAACCCCAGGACCGGGATATATCACCATATGGGCCGTAACCACCAGAGTCCACCACGATCATCACCGCCAGCATCCCAAACATGAAGCGCAAACGTATTTCTAATCCCCCACCACCTAATGAACCACTCAAGAACCTTCAAAGACGCCACAATCATCCCAAAACGATATTGAATTGATCGAGGTGGACGACAACGACGAACCCAAATCCAGTTCTGGTTTGGTGAAGCGAAGCTGAGTCTGGACCCACTTCAAGGAGAGCGCTGATGGCACTGAAGCAACGTGCCAGGTAGCTATGAAGAGGTCCATCTGCGGCCGGACGTTGAAAAAGGACCGCTCGGGAAGTACAAAGAACTTCCACGAGCACCTCTTGAAGGTGCACAGATTGGTTGATCCGAAACTTAGCAAAAAGGTGGATCAATCTCAATCCGACATCGCCAGATACATCAAGACATCCAAACTGGCAATTAAGGTATGTCTTCTTATCTCAATTCAACATTTTGTTTCCAGTTCAAGGAATTGATTACGATCTGCTTTTTCTTTTTTTAGCCTGTCCTTAACTCTGAGAACCTCAAGACGGCAATCGCTCATTTCATCGCCGAGGCCGACCTCCCTTTCTCGATTGTCGATCATCAATCTTTCCACAATCTTATCCGACTGGTTAATGACCAGGCAATGCTGATGGTCAACAACATTAACCGACGCAGTATTTCATCACATTTGACCAAGTTATACATACAAGGACAACAAAAAATAAAGCTCGATTTTCTAGCCAAGCAGCGATGGGTGTCGTTTACACAGGATGCCTGGACCGCGCCCAATGTGACCGCTTTCTTGGCGGTCACAGCCATTATATATGATGATAAATTTCAAATGGCTGATTTGACGATTGCAGTCCCCACATCCAGGGTCCGTTTGATTTTTTTTTTGGTTCTTTACTCCTGTTTTTTTTACCTGAAACTGATAAAAATACGTACTTTTAGGAAGCCACACTGGTCAAAATTTTGCAAACATGTTGTGATGTCCTCAAGACTTACAACCTCCAGAACAAGCTACACACAATCACAGCCGATAACGCTTCCCAACAGCCGAATGGGCCGCGAGGTTCAACAGATTATATCTTCGTTTACCGCCAAGACGCACTACCTTGGTTGCATCGCACATGTGATCAACCTTGGTGCAAGGCTGGAATGGCTGTGCTAGGCAGTATTGATGAACCCGAAGATTCCAATGAACTGGAGGATCCTCAACCCTCTGTCATGTCAATCTCAAATCTTACGAGTGTCCCGGATGGCGCGTTGGACAATATACAAACCATCGTCAAACGGATCCATGGACTGTGCACCTATGTCCGCTTCTCACCCCAAAGACGCGAGCAATTCAAGGCGGTAGTTGATTACGCCCAGCCCAACCTTCGTGAACTCGGCTCAAACTTCACCATGCTCGATATCGATGTTTCCACTCGTTGGAACTCGACTTTCCACATGATACAGCGTGAAATTGAACTTCGCCAATCATGTACTCACTTCTGCAATGAGAACACCAAAGTTTACAAGTTCAAGCTGATGGATAGCGAGTGGAATCTCGCTGCAAATATGATGAAGCTGCTCCTCCCACTGAGCGAAGCGACTGATATTCTGTGCGCCTCAAAATACCCCAGTTTAAACAAAGCCCTCCCAATCTACATAGTCCTACTCAAGCACCTCAAGCAGGTACAACGCGGGCTTTACGACCAAGCCCAATTGATCCAGCCAGCTTCACAAATAGTCGATAAAATTGAACAATACCTTAACGAGGCTCTGCAAAAGCCATGTTACTTCTGCGCTATGATACTCGATCCGACCTTCAAAACGACTTTCTGGAAAAAAATGGAGACGTTCATCATTGACTACTACAATCACCCAGTCAGCAACATCATTGAAACGTTCTGCAACACTGCAGATACGTTTGTTGATAAGCACTACGATAAGAAACCATGCGAGACATCTCAAACCTCCATGTCAACTACATCGAGTTCAAAAAGGCCGAGTTTTTTTTCTTCTGAATTATATGAGCCGGATGATTTAGCCGACTGTCCTGATTCAATACAAGCCGAGATCACCCGTTATCTTAAGGAGGACCTGGAGCCGGAGGGGACTGACATACTTATGTACTGGTCCAAAATTCGCAAATCGTATCCGATGCTATCAGAAATGGCCCGAATGTTCCTATCGATTCCAGCCACGAGCGCGTCTTCTCCAAAGGCCGCAGGATCATTTCATGGCAGCGAGCATCACTCAATCCAAGCAGTGTCGAGGAACTGCTTTGTGTCAAAGGGTGGTTCCAACATTCTGGAGGTCTTGTCTAGTTTTTTTTTTTTAATCCGATAGTCAAAGAGGGAAAAAATAGTAAAAAAAAATACAAAAAGAAAAAAAAAGTCTGTCATACACGCTGGGTTGATCCAAAAGAGAGTTGTAAATAGTTATCAAGATAAAAATGAAGTCAATGAAAGGAATACATGCTCCAAAATAACCATCTTTCATCTTACTTAGCCTCCGCATCATCCCTGCCAAACCACCCGGGTGGTCCGGGGGGTCCCTCTGGCTTGGCCCGACCACCCGCACCCGGGGGGCCACCCGGGTCAATCACCCGGGGGGCCAAACGGGAGCCAGTGTTACATAAAGTAGATGTCAATATCCAGCTTCATCCACAACAACATCCTGGTTTCCAAGTTCCATAACACACCAGTTGATGAGGAAATGAGCTGAATCAAAATGGCTGTGGGCATCTGATTGAAGTTTCTCCTGAGTAATTTTGTGGGTGACCTTCATGGCATTTGGATCTGCAACCTGAGCAATGATGGGCCACTACATGGTGAGGATCATAAGTGTCAGTGTAGTGGCCAATCCCCTGGTTTTACTTTTGCATAGCATCCACAGCTTTTGGGATCCACTTCACTACTGCACTTGTAGCAGTGTTTTCACCCATAACAAGCCATTTGTAGTACAGCTTAGGGAGCTGTTTTTTGGGGTGGTTTTCTCTGTGGCTGTGAGCACACATCTTCTTAAAGCTACAAAGAAAAAAAAGTGTGAGCTGTTAGTGTAATGGTGCTAAGCTAGACTCCACTAATGATCCCCTAGTTAGCATAGAGAGCCTAGTGTTGATCTGAGCCACCAAACTTGATGCCTAGAGACTTTGAATGCCTCAAAAGCATTAGCCAAATTTGTATAAAATTATCCCCACCATGTTCATGGATGATGTTGTCACAATCTGGATTGATGAATATGTTTGGTTTCATGACTTGTGGTGTACTCTGTTGTTGTTTTTTTTTCTAGAGTAGGCTTGGGTGACAGTCGTGAAGGGTGCAGTTTCACCGACATGTTGACTGGATGTCAGCTGGTTGTTTGCTATTTCGGCGGTTCTCCGGTGGGAGTATGGAGTGCTGTGACGAAAAGATGCTGGACTCGCTGCTCGAACAACTCCTGTTGACCATTCACTGTCTGGAATCAGACGACTCACTCCCACAAGCAACGGAAAACGACATCCTCCATCTCACACTCAAACACTCTGCAGAACAACTACCAGAACAAACAGAGACACTCAAACAACACATCCTGCTCATACTCAACTCGCTCTTCCCACAAGACCAGCAACGAGCCCAGCTGAATATCAAACGAGGCAACTACGGAATACGATCACTCATCTCCTACCTCAATACCATCAAATCTCATCCAGCCTACGAAGACCAACTACTGGAACCTCATCTCAAGAGGATACTCAAACTACTCATCGGTCAGTCTCTCTCTCTCTCTCTTAATTTATTTATTTTCCTTAATTTATTTATTTATTTATATATATAACAGACAGATGTACCCGTCCTCAAACAGAGAATCAGCAGCAAGAATCCATCCAGTCCCTCCCGTCACCAGCCAGCCCTCCTCAGGAAGAACAGAATCCAACCGAAACAACAGATCCAGAACCATCAGATTCTTCAACTCAGCAACAACAAAAGACTCAACACACCCAACCAAGTACCACTACTAAGAAGAGAAACTCAACCACCGTCGCATACAAACTAGAGGTGATCGATTATCACAACCAAAACAAAGCTACTCAAAAACAAACTGCCACCCGATTCGGATTAACTCAGAGTCAACTCAGCCGCTGGCTCAAGGAAGAGGAAGAATTACGCGAACATGTCCTGGATAAAGGTTCATCCAGCAAACGTCAACGCACCGGCGACTTCCCTCAAATCGAAGAAACCCTACTACGATACTTCATCGAGGCTAAAGCTAGAAACTATATTCCATCGGATGAGATCCTCAAGGAACGCACAAAATCTTTCATGAAACTTTACCAGATCTCAGAGAAAGTACTCAAAGTCTCAAACGGCTGGCTACTCAGGTTCAAAGCCAGAAATAACATCAAGAGTTATCAACTCCCCCTCCTTCTTCATTCAGCTTAGATGTAGAGACTCGGCTAGATTCGCTACGGGAACAGTTGAGAAATCTCACTAATTCATATGCCCTAAAAGACATATATACACTCGGCGAAGTCGAGTTATTCTGCAAGTGAGCATTCATCTCCAGTCCTTCAGCAACGTTTTTTTTTTCTTTTTTGCTTTTCCTAACATATTTACTCAGCCTTGGCGCGCTGACAGGCTCATTAGATGTGAATCCATCTGAACGACTTCGGCTTACGTACTTGCTTTGTACGAATGCGGATGGATCTGACAAACGGGCTCCACTGGTGATTGGACGATGCTCACAGCCAGAAACCTTTCAGGCGCCCTTGGGCGAGAGACCATACTGGTATCGATATTCTACCCGTGGCCGGACCTCCTCGCCGATCTTTTCCGAGTGGATGAGAAAATTCGATAGGGATATGCAACGGCAACAACGGAGGGTCTTACTCTTGATTGATAACCCACAGGGTCACGTATGTGAGCTGGAATCGTTGGTCAGCACAGTGGTGACCCCTTTACCAACGTCGACCATCAGATTCGTCCACCGCTTCGGGCGGGAATTATCAGGACCTTCAAATCAAATTATCGTCGGAACCTGCTCGAGTTCCACACACAAATGCTCCGCAAGAGCCAAGTGTAGCTGTGGTAGCCCAGAAAAAACACGAGCAACGGCTGGCGCTGGAGTGTGCCCATTCGGCCTGGGATCAAGTTACACCAACGACGATCCGCAATTGCTTTGCTCATCCTGGCATCATCTCTGCTCGGCTAGAGGACGGTATCTCGATGGCCTTGGACCAGAACCCTGCCTCAAACCATGCCAACCAGTTTGCCTCCGACCTCGACATGGAAGAATCTCTCATGGCCACACAATCCGCTCTTATCCAACTGCAAAGAGACCTCAACTTGCCCGAAAGTTCCCAACTTGGCATCGAGGACTTTCTTGAACTTGAGAATACTCAGGACCAGGAGGGTAGTTGCGATCAACCAGAGCTCTTGCCAACCGATGAGGACCTCGTCCAAGAATCCAAATCCTCTCGAACCAGCTTTTAGAAGAGGCCCAATACCGCAAACAGGAAGAAGCAAATGCTGCTGAAGGATTAGCCGCTGGTGGTTCCTCTTCATCCTCGCTGATACAGCATGTGATGAAAGAGACCAGCAAATCGCCCAAGCGAGCGGTCAAACCGCGGCCAAGACGGAAGGTAGGAAAACGACGCTCGACGTCACCGCCTGAAGGGGAGGAGAAGAGGGGACAGACGGATCAAGCCGGCCGCGGCAAGATTAGGATCCACCACGCACAGCGAAGAGCATCGGTAGATTCGTGTAGAAAACATGCTGTGCAGGACCAGAGCTCTGGGCCCGTTCCGCTCTCCGTGCAGGAAATGATCTTGAACCTCGATCGTCTCGAGTACTCCCTTCCCTTCTATCTCTCCCCTCTCTCTCTGCCCCTCCGTCTCTGCCTCATCCATCCTCGCCTCCAAGTCTTCATCCTGCCTCACCCATGCACCCTCTCGACCAACAAACGTTTCCTGAGACGACCTTCCCGCATCACGATTCGCTCGACCATCAAGAGCTTCGCCCAAGCTCAACTGACGATGCTGTCAACGCAGGCGAAAGCAGTGGCCCCGCATCCACAGACCAAAGAACTCCTCCGCGGGTGCAGACGGACAGCAGTTTGCTGTTCGGCTTAGACTCCTCCCTCCTCCTGGCCCACCTCTCCTCCACATTCAGCCAACAACCTCCTCCTTCATCTCAGCCCGTCGACCCTCATCTTGCCCAGCCTGCCGATCCCGCACAGCCCCATCCTCACGTGCCGTTGCAGCTCGACCTGAACTTGGCCTTTATTCGCAACCTCAAGGCCCTCCTCAGACTCGCTTTGACCAGACCTCTCTCCTCGTAACCTTCTCCGTTTTGTTATCCTTGTCCTTTTACTACACTTTTTTTTGCTTGCTTGCTTGTGGTTGGGCGGCTCTCATGTGCACCACTATGCTCTCTTCGGATGCCGGGCTCGGCTGGCTTCGAGTCAGGATTTATACTCTGGCTGGAGGAACATGAACAAAAGAAAACAAGCGTGGACGGTGTGGAAGAGGGCTCTGATGGTGAGTGATAGAGCGTTGCGCGACGTTATCCAGGGCCGCGAAGGATATGCTTAGGTCCTCGCCATGTAAAATGGGCTCACCATGGCACGCTCTCTCTCTCGGGCGCCTAAATCATGTCGGCTGAAGGCTGGTTCCAGCCTCTGGACGCTGAACTTGGACGAGGAGAGGGCTCCTCAGCTCATCCTCAAGGGTTGTGTTACACTAGGGCCCCCATCGTCTCGTCTTTCTCGCTTCTCTCATGCGTCTATTTGCGCCCTCACCACTCTCCCGCACCACACACACCCTTACAGTGTACACGCACATCTGACGCGCCAATGAAGGTTATCAGGGTCGATGAAGGACTTATTGCGACGGATGAGGGCCATCATTTCTTTGATCGCGTCGTCCGGCTGGCCCGCTTCCGCTTTGCGTTCATGTCCACACTTGAGACACGCTTCGTGATCCCCCATACACCTAAAAACACAAGCACACCACATTAGTCCGACTGGTTCTTCTTTTACTTCAAAAAAAATAACCCCTTACGGACCTTTGATGGTACGAATGATGACACATGAAATGGACCACTGGTAAGTCTAGCACTGTCATGCACGATGCACACTTGTTGTTCAGATGAAAGATCTGCGGCTTGTCCGCCAGCGACTCTAGTTTTGATCGGTTCTTATCGATCTCCTTTCGGTACGAATTGATCAACTCCATATCCTAAATCCTCCCGCCCAAAAAAAAAAAAAAAGAAGAGCATGGCGGGATGGGCAGGAAAGAAAGAGGCGGATGGGGGGATGGATGAATGAAAACGATTCGGCAGGTTAAGGGCGATGAAAATAGGGCGGAGATGGGGATACGAGGGAGGTGTCAATTGACCTGGCGGGTTGTATGGTTGAGAAGGATGGAGCGGGGGTTATCGAAGTTGGGATCGGACCAAGGGAAGGAATGGTGGATGTGATGGAGGCGCGGGGGGGATGATGAAGAGGGTCGCGAGGGTTGAGGAGGGGATTCCGGGGGCGTCGAGGAGGAGATCCTGCTCGAGACGGTACCTGGCCAAGAAGCCGGTTGGGGCCGAGGACGCCAGGAAATCGTGCCGCGCATCTTCCGGCCCTCCCTCTCGCCTCGACTCCCGCTCATGTTCCGGCCCATCAGGGCGTGCGACGACGCGCTGGTGTGCCCGGGCGTCGGGGCCCGATGCACGTCACGACTGCTCCCCCCGCCCAGGCCCATCGCCTTGATCGTACCATCTCCAGCAGTCGAATCGAGCGCCGAAGAACGGGAGCCGCTGTACAAGGACTTGTCCAAGAGGAACTCGTTCGCTTTTGTATATGATGAGGAGGGACTGGTGACGACCCCTGTATGTTGAGCGAGCCGAGCTTGTTCACCAGGCCTCTGGTGGAGCTGGAGTTGACTTCGAGTGATGCAGAGTTCGAGGGGGGAGAAGTGGAGTTGATGAAGATGGGCGGCTTGGGGCGTTTCGAGCGGCTTCAGATTTCAACGATTTGACGGCCTCTCTAGCCTGCTTGATTTGGTCTGATTCGATGACATCATTTGAAAAGGAGACCCGTCTGCCGCTGCCCTGTCTTCCACCGCCTGCACTCGTGGGACTGGCGCGGCTGGAGATATAGGAGGAAGAGCTTCTCGAATGGCCCCGCGAATCCCTCGTGGATTCCGAGCTGACGACTAAGCGTTGGTATGGCTCGCTCAACAGGTCGCTTTGCCCGCTTGGTGATCGTCTGAATTGACTCTTGCTTCTTTCATCGCGCAAGATCCCCCCCGTCTTCAAAGCCCATTCAAGGGCTGCTGTTTGCCTGGGGCGCCCTCTTCACGCACAGCTCCGCCGGTAGAAGGTTTGCCATGGGCAGCGCGTGGGAAGAACCTTTCGTCCAGGTGGTGGGATGGAGGAGACAAGTATTTGGACTGGGGAAGGATAGGATTATTGGGCTTAAGGCGCGACGACGAGGATGAGCTTGCAGGGTTCTCTGCTTGTTGGGCACGTCGCTCCTGATCGATCTGACAGACGACGCGATTGAACACTTTCACCGGGTCTAGCTCCATCAAGAACGCCCTCAATTCTGCTGGCAAACCAGCGCGAAGGTCGACCGTAAGCTCTGAGCGAGCACGCGACCGGCCTGCAGCGGGCTGGCCAAGCCCGTCCTTGGCCAGTCCGCCGCCCCTTCCTCCTCGTGAACGTAGCGACCAGCGCCCGTTCTAAAAAGTTCTGATGACTTGATCAGATCATACAACTCGCGTCGTGAATCTATTGTATGGACATGGGCAGATTTCAGGATTAACTTAAAATTCCTAATAGCTTATATGGGCATCATCATTCGGGGGATGCTCGCGTATTCAAAGAGGGAAATCAACCAGGCATTTACTCACCATCTCCGACAAGAGCATAGGCTTCAGCAGCCAATCTAAACTGGGTGTGATTGGCGTTCGGATTGATGTCTTGCCCATCTGAGAGCTTGCAAGGATGATGCTGACATGCCTGTTGAGGAGGAGTAAGATTTCCATGTCAGTTTTCAAGCAAGCCAGTCTCGATGAAGCATGTAAGGGAGGTGGATTTTATGATTTTTTTTTTCGGCAACTGGATCGGATCCATGCAGAATAGATTTAAAAAGGAGTTCCACTCAACTAATTCCAAGTAGGCGCTCCTTATCGCCGAGGCAGGGGCAGTGGGGGAGACATTCAGGACTCGATAAGCGTCTGCCATGATTAATTGTTGATGACGGGGATAAATTATTTATATATTATTGGAGTGTCGTGAAATGAGAATGAAGTGATAAAAGAAGTGTTGGTGCGAGAGGAGCAAGGAGAAGATTGGGATGGGCGTGTATGTTTTATAGTGAGTTACTAGGTTAGGAAACCTGGGCTGTGCCTGCTGTGAAGAGAGAGAGCTCAGCAGTTTCCTTGGTTTTGAGGAGTTGAGGTTTGGATAAGACGAGGGAGACAGAAGAATATTTCGGGTTATGGAATAAAGCAAGCCGTGTGTTGAGGGATTGAAGCAGAGCCCAGTTGCAGGGATGCCTTTTTGGAGAGGGCTGCGCCTCTTCTAGTAGTACTTTGACTTAGTTATATATGCAAGAAAGGGGCTCAGCAAAACAGAACTAAAAAACCAAAAGCGCGAGCTAAGGAAACGCTAGGGAATCTTCATGGTGGAAGAACCGGCCGAGGGGAAGTGAGGAGATGGTTTTTCAGGCGGTGGAGAGAGCGTGTGATCACATGAGACTTGTTGTTCTCCGAACAGTAAGTACCTCTTCTCCGATTTCGGTCGTTGTGTTTCGGAATATGTTTCTTTCTGAATTCTTGTTGCGTTGGAGGATGGGAATTGTGTGTGTTGGGAAAGGAGTATCCAAGAAAAAGTGAAAAAAAGAGAGTCCAACTCTTCTTCGCCGAAGCATTGCATTCTGCGCCCGTCATCCTTGGTGATGTCACCTCTATCTATTAGTCGAGAGAAGACTTGCTTCCCTCTTGTTCACCTTCAATGGCCATCATCACCCACTCCATTCAACTGGGGGCAGCGAAGGAGGCAATTGCAAGAGCGAGTCGAGAACTTGAGTTGTTTGATCGATTCTGTTCAAGCCAATCACACATGCAAACCTTAATGGAACATGCTGATAAGAGTGGACGAGGTTTCCCTCTTTTGGTTTCAAGCAATCTCCTCAAGTCCATAAGCCCCCTTCAAACCCCCGCCTCCATGGCCTCCAGGCTAGTCCAGGCTCCAACCACAAGGCCATAACCATTTTTCCGGAGGGAGGGAGCGGATGACGTCACTAGAAAGACATGCGAAGATAAGATCACTTCATCGTCCAGAGTCTCCAGCCCACCAATTCGTCTCCAGAAACCATGCTGACAGGCAGCAACGTGGGGTGTCTCGACGTGATCCTCTCGCCCCAAAGGCTGCATTTTAAGCTTTCATGCCTGCTGTATACAAGAGCCGGTTAAACTCATCAACCTATCTAATACATATACACTTCGCCGTGCTGGTAAGGACCGCCGTCCGGAGGCCACTATGGCTTCGCCACCTCACACCGAAGGTGCGCACTGGAGAGCTTCGAGAACAGTATCTGAGCAATATTCATGCTGTAATCTACCCTCAGGGCTTGTCTGATGATGACCAGAACTAATTCCATCCTGCGTGCATTCTTGTGGATCCAATTATACATACTCACCAAGCAGCCTGCGAAGGAGATCCTCCCTGAGATTGTGGGACTTGTATATTTAATCTAGCTTATGCGATGGTGGATATGCCAAAAGTTATGAGCCAGGTCGTTGCTTTTTCCTGAGAAGATCACTAGCTCATCCTTAGCTGGAAATTCCACCTGAACAAGCTGAGGGCCTAGCGCACGAGTGAGTAGATCAAAAGCTACTACAGTACTTTGAATTAGAAGAACGGATGGCAGTCAGTTACTTGAATCTGACACCTCTGGATTAAGCAAGAAAGGAAAGATATCTGTTTTCAACCCTACTAAAACCCAGTATAATGATTGATGGTACTGTCCAAGGGGCCAGCAATCCAATCTTCACATAATTTATGCATTCCTCTAAGTGGATGCAATTCTTTTTAATAAGGCTCCATTTGGCCACCCCAAATTGTACTAATTTTTTTCTCTTTTTTCATGGGATTGTTACAGAGGGGGACCGGAAAGGACCAGATATCACAATGAAAGGACGGGTGTTTGGCATGGCCCCCAGCATTGTAATCTACATGATGCTGAATGACAATTTTTTAAGGTTTCCAGCCAAAGTGAATATTTTGGTCCGCACCAAAATATGCCCCGTCATTATTGACAAAAGTCTCCCACAACAGGCCATTGTAATGTCACAAAAAGGGT
>SMGU01002436.1:0-10357 GCA_004348175.1 Puccinia novopanici | reverse complement strand
TCATTACCTCCAGTAATGGCTGAGCTGTACTAGGGGTGAGGTAAAAGTAGTTTTCACATTTGCACACACATCTTCAAGACAGCATATCTTTTAAAATCTTGGAAATTCTGAAATATTTTTTCAGAATCAAAATCCCAACTGTCAATTCACATACTACAAACTGCTTGGCAGTAGCACAGCCATAGTTTGGATGTTACAACAACTACTGCAAATTTCCTACCACCTACCTCATTTGCACACACATCTTCAAGATAGCATATCTTTTAAACTCTTGGAAATTCTGAAATATTTCTCAGAATCAAACTCCAACTGGTCAATTCACATACTACAAACTGCTTGGCAGTAGCACAGCCATAGTTTGGAAGTTACAACAACCTACTGCAAATTTCCTACCACCTACCTCATTTGCACACACATGTTCAAGACAGCATATCTTTTAAACCTCTTGGAAATTCTGAAATTTTTTTCAGAATCAAAATCCCAACTGGTCAATTCACATACTACAAACTGCTTGGCAGTAGCACAGCCATAGTTTGGATGTTACAACAACCTACTGCAAATTTCCTACCACCTACCTCATTTGCACACACATCTTCAAGATAGCATATCTTTTAAACCTCTTGGAAATTCTGAAATATTTTTCAGAATCAAAATCCCAACTGGTCAATTCACATACTACAAACTGCTTGGCAGTAGCACAGCCATAGTTTGGAAGTTACAAACTATGGCTGTGATACTGCCACCTACCTCATTTGCACACACATCTTCAAGACGCATATCTTTTGAACCTCTTGGAAATTCTGAAATATTTTTCAGAATCAAATTCCCAACTGGTCAATTCACATACTACAAACTGCTTGGCAGTATCACAGCCATAGTTTGGAAGTTACAAAACTATGGCTGTGATACTGCCACCTACCTCATTTGCACACACATCCTCAAGACAGCATATCTTTTAAACCTTTCAAAAATATGGATGATATTTCCAGATTTCATTTCTGTTATGCAAACCACCAAAGAATGTGGACTATTTTGTTTGACATCCCTAACTTAAGTTCTACAGCATTAATATTCCTATTTCACCACCTTCATGCTCATAGAACTACATACCTTGGGTGTGTTAGGACTTGAATATGCTTATACTCTAAGTCTTGTTGTAGTCGACTAGCACATGCATATGCTTGTAAATAGATCCATATAGTTTGTGTAGATGTGGAGAAATAGAATCATTATCTGCCAGCATCCTATAACACAGGGTGGTCATTAGTGCTGCGGAGTAGGGTCTTGAGCTGCGGCACAAGAGGGCCATCATTGTGCACAAATAATTTGGCGCATTTTAACTTCAACTCAACTACAACTTCAAGTTAACCAACAGGTCAACTCCCATTTCCGTTCTCAACCATCCGTCTACCGCGTGCACTTTCCTTGAGGACTCTCCACCAGCCCGGACGGTCCCTTCATCTTGTTTTATTATTCCGTACCCATATTCATCACTTTATATCCGGAACTCTGATATGGCTCACCCACCCTTTGCCTATAACCCTTGGATTGCGAGCAGTGGAAATCAAAGTATCCATCAACAAAATACCCATCAACCAAACACCTGCCACAATATCAACACCGCGAATCGACGATGCGGTTCAATTCGTCTCTAATCCGACAAGCGAATATGACATTAATAGAAACCCAGATATGTTGGCAAGCTCAATCACAAACCCAACCAACAACCACCAGTTATACGCTCCCTACAACCACAAGTCACAACCCCAACAACCACCAGCCATACCCGCCCTGTAACAATCACCAGCCATACCCTCCCAACAATTATATCCCCCCAACAATTATATCCCCCCTCCACGCAGCAAACTTCGATTACCACCAATATTAACCCCGCTCCTGCTTCTCGCACATCATTAGCTTCACCAGAAGGTTTCCAGATGCGCCCAACACACCCGAAGGTTTCCAGACGCGCCCAACACCACCGAAGGTTTCCAGATGCGCCCAACACCCATCAGCACCTTGGAACTCAACCACCTGCTTCTCCTGTTTCTTGCACATCATTAGCCTCACCCGAAGGTTTCCAGACACGCCCAACACCCATCAGCACTTTGGAACTCAACCACCTGCTTCGCGGAACGCTCCAACAGACAGTAACCCCACCCTGCTTCTGCACATCATTAGCTTCACCGGAAGGTTTCCAGACGCGCCCAACACCCCTTCAACACCTCAGAACTCATCCAGCTGCTTCGCGGAACGCTCCAACAGTCTCAGCAAGCTCAGGAAGTGCCAACGACAACGACGAAGGATACTTACGAGGTATCATGAGCAGGACGGGGTCAAATGAGACGGTTGTGCGATCGCTATCTGAGCAGGAACTCAACCAGTTTGCAGATAAAAATCTGGCCGAGCTTTGTACCATCGCTAACACCTCAGCCAACCGCCGCCGAATGACTGACGAGATGAAGGAAGAACTTGATGAGCTTTATTATGAATTTCAACAGGAGCTGCACAAGCTGGCAATCAAACATCGCGTCGGGCCGCACCTTTTCTTTTCGCACATCGGACAAGGTAAGAAATGTCGAGGAGACACCACCTGGAACAACTTTTTGAAGTACGATCCTGAGCCACAGAATTTATTTGACCGCTGTAAGTTCATGTTTTATTACTTTCCAGTCCTGACTTGCACTTACACTCATATGTTTGACTTAAGTCGGAAAGGATGAAGGTGGTAAGAAAGTGGCTCAGTTGTGGGCAACAAAAGATTCAACGGCGAAGAAGCAATATCGAGACATAGATTATTTAATCGGATTGCAGCAGTCAAATGCCGAGGCCGACGATACTGCCCAGGATTCTTCGCATGGTCCAGGAAGTGTTGCTCGAATTGAAAGGATCAACTCCTGCGTGGCCGACTCTAAGGTATCACAGAAGAAGACGTTGACGATGGTCACCAACTGGGCCCATAAGGTCGAGGCTGATGTGAGTCGCTGATTAGGACATCTGCACCACAGTTGGCTAACATTGGCTGTATGGTAGATGAAATCGATGGCATTCTTCCATCAAGTTGAGGGGTTCTTTGTACTTGCCTCTCGACACCCGAAAAGCACGATATTTCAAAAAGGTGGATCACCACTTGGTTATGACTACTCAGCCATGATAGCTGGAAAAGACGACGCTGCGGGGCACTTCATATGTGGGTTGCTGCCAAGGCAATCCAAATTCTGAATGGTATTCGAGTCGACAAGGTGACCAAAAAACGAGCAATCACCTCTGCCATTGAGTCCAAGGATGCTGCCAACGAGTTTGATCTTGGTATGTCCCTGCATCGGCAAAATATCAGTCCCACCTGCGTAATCTAACTCTAGCAAATCAATCATTGTTTTTTTTTTCCTTACAGGCTCCGTTGCTAAGAATGTATCGGCGATTCGGATGCATCTCAAGGAGATGATACGTAAGTGATTATATATATTTTAGTGCTGGGAATGGGCTTCTTACTGGCTTCATTCCTCCTATTACACTTTTCTGCCAGGTGTTGCAAGTTCTAATAAGCTATGCTGTTCCTGGCCTGGGCAGAATTCCGAAGATAAGTTGCAGAAGTTGAACCTAAAGCTTATTGTGGCGGAAAACAGCTGGAACATCTCGTCCAAGGATCTACATCAGCCTCTTGAGAAATTGCGCGAGGGGCCAGCTCGGGCAGTCCTGGCTTGCATCAAAACCAAAAAGATTCGCATTACATACCACGGTGACCATTTGGACGATAGTGACAACTCGGACAATAGATTGACTGAATCAAATTCGGAGACGTCTTCGGAGAGCGACATTGAAATGGGCGAGGACGAGAATCGTGTGGATGAGCGTGCATCAGCTGCATCTGCAGCGGAAACTGAAGGACCAACTAGAAAGCGTGCACGCAAAGAGGTTGGTTCCAAAAAACATTTGCCCACCTCGAAACGTGTTGCAAGAAAGGCGGCTGTTGCACGAAAGGCGGCCAAAACAAATGGTGGCTCAATGACGGACTCAAGAACCCTCGAGGTGGAAGGTGGTGCCAATGCAGCCAATAACCCTGATGGCAATATCTCACCGAACGTTTCTAATACGACCAACGTCCCTGATCTGGGATGTTCTAACACCAGCTCTTCTGCCAGTCGGACAGCAGCCATGCAGATCGGGAGGACACACCTGAGACTGGAACTCAGAAGCAGCGGGACCAATCAGACGGCACCACCTATCCCAGCCATTGACCCTCTTCTGGAAGCCCTTGGGCCGCCGGCGCGTTTATCTCATCAGGTGCCTCTGCTTAGCCTTATAATTTCTCCTATTGGTATCCTCCTTCTCCTATTGCTATCCTCCATTCTTTATCTCTTTTAGCATGTCGTCTTCTTTTAGTCTATTGTCTTATTTTAGTCTATGGTCATCTTTTAGTCTGTTGTCTCTGCAAGTTTCTGGCGCTATGGATTGCGTCGTAATCCAAAGTTGACATGTCACAATTGGCACTGAGAGAAATAAAATAATTCATTCTTCAAGTGAGGTGTGACAATTCGTCAAGTGAGGTGTGACAAAAAAATTAATCGGGATGGAATTATATATTACAAAAATGTGGAAGGACTTGCAAAAAAAATGTGGCACAGGACTTGAACATGTGAGCGAGAGCGATAGGCAATGCTGGCATTGATGTACTCATCATTGATCGCGATTAGAATACTTAACGACTTGTAAGGGTGTAGTCTTGTTTTATACACCCTTACAAGTCTTACACACGACATGTAAGGGTGTTAGACTGTTATGTGAGTTTTGGGTGGCCGCAGGGTTGGTGGTTGTGAGGGGGGGGGGCGGGGCCATGTTGACCATATCCTACACATTCGCCGAATTGGCAAATTGTCCGTAAATGACCCTTGAAGCATGTCTCTCATGCAGCGCGGACGTATGCTTCATGTAGGGTTTATGTTGACTACACAGGTGATGACCCCTATTTTCCGCGGGAAAAAAGTTGGAGAGTTTACCAAGACAGGGGGAGAAAATCTTGCCAATGTCTCTGAGGGTGGTAATCTTCTGTTGGTGGAACCGTGAACTTATTTCGTGATGCTGAGACTCAAGGGCAAGGGTGATGAGCTAGATGAATTCAGGGAATTTTCATTTGATGAGAGCAGGTTTTGCTTGATGTATTTGTGAGAGGATTCAACTCTAGAAGACATTTGGTGTTTGAAGTGGGGATTCTTCTTGGTCCAAGCATCAACAAAAGAGGGAGCATGGGGAATCCAGGTCATTTTGGCGTAAGACATAAAGATGGGGTGATACAAAGACCTCATTCCATTCCAGTGAGAGTTGAATTCCAAGATTTTTGGGAGCTTGATGAGATATGACCAGCTTTCAAGGATTCTTTCTTCCATAATTCTATCCTTGATAAGTTTTGAGGTGTTAGTGACCAATTTCTTCTCAATGTGCCAGGTGCAGAGCATTTTTGTGGTTTTGGGGAATATTCTGGAGATGGCATTCATGAGAGCTAGCTTGCGGTTGGTGCTCATGAATTCAGGAGGGGGTATGTGGTTGGCAGTAAGGAAGGATTGGAGAGTTCTGAGAGCCCATTCATTAGCCGGTGTGAGTTTCTGAGGAAGGTGTTGAACTTTTGGTTCCGGATGGTCATTTTCATCCCTGCTGCGGCGCAAGTAAGGATGCGGGGTAGTGAGAAGCTCAAGGTTGGAAACCTAATCTGTCTCAATCGGATGTATATAGTTCTACTAGCCTAAAGCTTGTATCTCTTTTCTTCATCTGATTATTTTCAGTTTTTCTTGAGTGTCGTCCTCACTTCCTTTCATCTCTGTCTCACTCCACTCGCGTCGCAAACAGGTCTGTCTCATCAAAGCTCTCATCCCGGTCTCTTTTCATTTCCTTATTTCTTTCTTCCCTATTTGTGTTTTCTCTCTCAGGTTCGCATCATCTTGCTCCCGTCGTGTTAGCCACAGGTCGTGTCTAACATCTTGGTTTCAAAAAAAGGTCAGAAATAAAGATCCGATTATTTTCAGTTTTCTTCTTGAGTGTTGTCCTCACTTCCTTTCATCTCTGTCTCACTCCACTTGCGTCGCAAACAGGTTCGCATCATCTTGCTCCTGTCGTGTTAGCCACAGGTCGTGTCTAACATCTTGGTTTCAAAACCAAAGGTTCGCATCATCTTGCTCCCGTCGTGTTAGCCACAGGTCGTGTCTAACATCTTGGTTTCAAAACCAAAGAATCTTACGTCCATTAGGTTATGAGCCCAGAGGCGCATTAACTGCTACAGATTAACCGAACGTAAACATGACCGACCGACTGTCCAGTCCAAATATTCCAATTCTGACTGCCTACAACTGGGTACTCTGGAAAATTTCGATTGAAGGATACCTTAAACAACACGACTTGTACTCGTTCATCAACTCCAATGAAGCTGTTCCAGCCGATCCCGCTGAAGCCAAAACTTTTAAATCAAGAAAGACAAAGACTTCGGGAGTTCTCCAACAGTATATGGGCATTGTCAATTATCAAAAATTTGCGACCGATACCACTAAAGACGACCCGAGGAAGATGTGGATCAAGTTAGAAGGTCATTATCAATCCAAGGCTATTGCCAATAAAGCCAAAGTGTACAATGATTTTCTTTCGTTCAAGTTCAAAGGGACCGACATCAATCAGTTTATTGCGGACCTGACGTCTCACATCAGTAACATTGCTTCTGTCGGGTTGCGCATCAGTATCCCCAAGGACTTTGAAATCCATGAGAACCTGTTCTGCGAGACAATTCTAGACAAGATTCCTACTTCTCTAGTTCATACCAGAGAAGTGCTTATCCAAAATCGACCTCTCACCGTTGAAAAACTCACGGAACTCCTTGAAAACCGACGTCATGACGACACGACCATTCGGGTCAAGAGTGAAGAATCCGCTATGAAGGCTATTTCTCGTCCTTCAACTTCAAATCAGGCACGTTGCTCAAACGGCGCCCACAACCCCGACTCAAATCACTCAGAATCTCAGTGCTTCGAGCTCCATCCTGAGCAGAAGGCTAAAATGGAAAAACGTCGAGCAAAGGCTAAAGCGAAAGCCAAGAAAGCAGCAGCGGCGGACGACGATTCATCCTCTCACAGTGTGGCATGGCATTGCGTTAAGCTTGCTCAAATTGAGAAGCTACAGCCTAACACGGCCTACCTTGACGGAGGTGCCTCTCATCATATGGTGTCGGACAAGGAACTTTTCTCCACCTACTCCGAGGTCAAGTGCAATATCGAAATGGCCGACGGAAAATCCACCATCAGTCCGGGAGCCGGAATAGTGTATTTGAAAACCGAATCCGGCGAGCCTCTCAAGCTTGAGTGCCTTCATGTTCCTAATCTAGTCGGTAATCTAGTGTCTGAAGGAAGGTTGTTTCGCCGTGGTATGGACAAGATCAGAACTGGACCTCTCACGGCAAATCTCATGTATGAAGGACAAGTCATGTTCAAAGTCAAACTCAGCGATCACGATGTGTTTCTTATAAAGCTCGAAATCGTCAAAGGAGGCAAGTCCTTTTTGACAACCAACCTTTCACAGTCCAGCTCTAACGTCGAACTCCTTCATAGACGCGCGGGACATCCGAGTGACGAATCACTGAAGAAGATGTATAATCTGGCGAGCTTCAAAATAAATTGTGAAGCATGTTCTTTGTCGAAATCACATCGTCTCCCTTTCTCTAGTACTCTGCCTAAAGCTACACATTGTCTAGAGTTCATTCATTTCGATCTGAGTGGTCGAATAAACCCACCGACGTCTGAAGGCTTTGAATACTACTTCAAGATCACAGATCAATTCTCTTCTTACAAATTTGTGTATCTGATTCGCAAGAAGTCAGAAGCTTTTGAACATTTTGTGAAATTCCATTCTCTAGTTACCAATCAGCATTCTCGCCCCATCAAAAACATCACTACCGATGGAGGAGGCGAGTTCAACTCAACTGAATTCAAGAGTTTTCTGACTGAAAAGGGAATATGTTCGCATATCACTGCACCCTACACCCTTCAACAAAATCCTGTCTCTGAGCGTGGTAACAGAACAACGGTTGAGAAGGCAAGAGCACTATTAAAACAGGCCAATCTCCCCAATCATCTTTGGAACTTTGCTGTTGAGACCGCCGTCTTTTTAGAAAACATTACTCCAACTAGAAAGAACGACTGGCAGTCCTCATACCGATTGTAGTTCAATAGAGACTTCGATTTGTCTCGGCTCAGGTCTTTCGGCTGTCGAGCATACATCAATATTCCAAAATCCAAACGCGAGTCGAAGTTCTCTGATACCTCCAGAAAAGGGATAATGTTAGGGTACCAGCTCGGGATGCATAACTGGCGCATCCTGAATCAGGACGAGCAAGTGGAGTTGAGTCATGACGTCACCTTTGACGAGACTCTTTATCCAGGAATCTCCACGCTTGATCCAGCTGGTATACCCGGTCCTCAGCATTTAATGCTCGAGGAGTCTGAGGAAGTGGTTGTTAATGAATCCCCACTTGTTGAAGAATCAAATTCAATTCATAATGATACGTTGGCAGACCCTGAAGATGAATCTCCTTCCGGTCGTGTTAATGATTCGTTCTCACCTGAAGCATCAACATCGTCATCTGGTCATCTTCCTCCTCCTCGTCCCGGCTATGACATAGAACTTCAGCAGGCAAATCAGAAAGCTCCAAAAGACATCAGTTCTGCAATTGACACTGCAAATATTATCGAGTCAAGAAGACGGGCACACCTTGCCATACTAGACGGTGATTTCGATTTCGTGGTACAGTGCTTCTTGGTCGGCGCTCAATTCTTTGATCAGACCTCCGAAGCACCGAAGACCTATTCTCAAGCGATGAAAAGTCCCGAGGCGGCAAGTTGGAGCGAGGCTATAGAAGCTGAACTCTCCGCGATGGATAGGCTGGGTGTCTGGATTATAGTTGACATTCCTGCTGGGGCCGATCTTCTCAACACTGTGTGGATTTTCAGAAAGAAATTCGATGAGAATGGCAACCTGTCGAAATTCAAGGCTCGTCTTTGTGCTGCAGGAAATCTTCAAGTCGAAGGTCTGAACTACGCCGAAACCTATGCTCCAACTGGAAGACCTACCGCTCTGCGGGCTCTGCTTTCAATGGGAGTGGCGAAAGGTCTCAAGATTCATCAAATGGATGTTAAGAATGCGTTTCTTAATGGTAATCTCGATGAAATCATCTACCTTCGAGCTCCGGCTGGGCTTTCTCTTCCAAAGGGGAAGTGTCTCAAACTCGTGAAATCAATCTACGGCCTTAAGCAGGCCCCTTGAGTCTGGCATCACAAACTGTCTGGATTCTTCAAGTCAATCGACTTCACCCCATCGCAGGCAGATCCTTGTCTGTTTGTTTCAGTCAACAAAGATTGGCGTTGCTGGGTGCATGTGTATGTTGATGACATGGTCATCGTCAGTGATAATGTCGATTGGTTCAAGAAGCTTGTAAACTCAAGGTATCTGATGGAAGATCTCGGGCCTCTTAAACATCTACTTGGAATGAAGATTCAAAAACTTGACTCCTCTATTCGACTATCTCAAGATCTCTACGTCGAGAAGATTCTCAAATCCTATGGCATGGAAACCTGTTGGACCGTTGAAACTCCAATGGTTCCAATACCAGACTAGTTCCAGCGTCAAAGAAGGAGCAGGAAGAGTTCATGGCACTAGGTGTGAACTACAGAAGGGCTGTTGGGTTACTCAATTATCTAGCAGTTTCGACACGTCCTGACATCTCCTTCACGATGTCTCAACTTTCTCAATTCCTTGAAAATCCGGGCATAATCCACTGGAAAGCCTGCGTTCATCTGTTGAGGTATCTGCGTGGGACGTCTAACAGGGGGTTGACTCTTGGTTCCAGTGTGGCTCCGGTAGTTGTGTACACCGATGCTGATCACGCTAATGACCGTCTCACGTCCTACTCATACTTTGGGTACATCACTCTCATGGGAAACAGTATCATCTCGTGGAAATCAAGGAAGAACGCATCAGTCTCGTCATCCACAACTGAAGCCGAATACATTGCGCTCTATGAAGGTGGAAGAGAGGCAGTTTGGATCAAGCGGCTTCTGGCTACACTTGACTCACCAGTCACGGGACCTCTCAAGATTCTCTGCGACAATCAAGCAGCGATAGCTCTCTCCAAGAACACTGTATTTCATGATAGGACGAAACATTTTCGGGTTCACGTGCATTGGATTCGTGAAAAAATTGCTGAAGGAGAAGTCACGCCCAACTACATTTCAACTCATGACAATCTGGCCGATTTTCTGACCAAATCTCTTTGCAAGATGAAACACCTCAGATGCGTGGAAGGCATTAATCTCACGGGTTGAAAATG
>SMGU01002435.1:0-21283 GCA_004348175.1 Puccinia novopanici | reverse complement strand
TTTTTTTTTTTTTTTTTAGAGGGGAAATGCAGTTACGCACACCAAAAGTGGTAGTGTTGGATTCAGGTGAAGCCCCCCTACCAACTAAAACCCCCCTTTTCCTATTGCCCATTGGCAAGCCATACCATTCTAAGGCCTTGGCACTATCCCCCCATCTTTATATCTTATGTTGAAAAGACCTGGATTCCCCATGCTCCCTCTTTTGCTGATGCTTGGACCGAAAAGATTACCCACTTTGACCACTGCACTTCTTCTAGAATTGAATCTTCTCGCAAATACATCAAACAACACCTGCTCTCAACAAATTCCAATTTCCCAGAAGTCATCAAGCTCATCACCCTTGCCCTCAAGTCTCAGCATCATGAAATAACTTCATGGTTCCACCAACAGAAGATTACCACCCTCAGAGACATTGGCAAGATTTTCTCCCCGTTGTAAGACTCAAAAAGTGGTTGTTACACCCTTTTTCTGAATTTAGAAAGGGATGAATTGATGAAGCCTCTGCCTTTCCAAAATATCAGATACAACACTCCCAAGCTAGGCTTGAAAGTGATGTAAGTGATAATTTGTGTCTTTTAGACAACAGAATATCAATATTGGTGAAGGGCTTTTATGATTCAACTCAGTATGACACTCAAATCTGGGAGTAATGACTCTGCCAGTGTTCGTAAATATATTTAGTAAATTTAATAATAAATTCTTTAATAAGGTTCTGCAATAATAACTAAATAATAACTAATAACATGTACTGGTGTTCCCCCTACAACTGATGTTGAGGAAGGAATGATTGATCTCATGGGATGATGAGATGGGAGAAAATAGCTGAGAGGAGAGCCTCTTTTATAGACAATTGTGAGCTATTTTTTCTGGTGAGACATGCAAGTGAGGGACTATTGCTGGTGGGAACAACCAGGTGCTGTGAATGTATGATTCCATGCTGTGCAGGTTGCCTAGTAACCATAAATTTCCTCCACTATGATGTCACTTGAGCTGTGCAATGGATTTTTCTAGTTTTTCCATGCACTTATTATGCTACCAACACATGCTTCTTGCAGCACAGCTGCTTACCTGCCATGATGTCACCTCCACTTTGTGCTTCACCATGCATACAACATAAAAAATAGATATAAAAGACATAAAAGGTTATATACAAGCATATTCATGTATGTACATGCTAAATATGAGTGAGAATTAAGAGAAATATATTTGAAAACTGTAGTGCATGTATATAAAATCCAGAAAATATTATAAAATAAAAAATTTAAAATTTTTGTACCAAAAAGTATACCACATTGTGTCTTGGTAAAATCACCCACTTTGCTCTCTGGAATGCTCAGAATAACTTCAATAGGCTCAAACAAGATCCACAAGGTGAGATGTGCAACAGATGCCACATGATACAAAAGGGAATTCCATGTAAGCATAGGATTTTGGACATTCTTAACAAAGGCCAGAAAGTGGAGCCACAGGAATTCCATAGTCCATGGCATATTATTTTTTTTTTTTTTTCATCCTTTTTTATGTTCATTTTACCCTATTTTATCTTCCTTTCCCCTGGGGTCATTATCCCCTTTTCATCTTCCTTTTCCCTTTTTTTCATCTCCTCTTTTTTTCCTTTTTTTCCCCTTTTTTCTATTTTTTTTCCCATTTTTTTCACTTTCTGGGGGCTGTGTATCTCAAAAATTAAGGTTCTTAATTTGAGGTGAGTCCTTTCCCCTTGCTTTGAATTTTTCCTTGAGAAAAAAAGGGGGGTTGCAGTTTCAAAAGTTAATGCACAGTGGTTTTTTTGGGGGTTGCAAACAGGGGGTCGCCGTTTCAAAAATTGCCTTGTGACAGAGTAAATGGGGGTTTCAGGCGTGATTTTTTTTTTTTTTTCCTTGCGGAAAACAGGGGGTCGCGGATTCAAATATTCACTTGTATTGATTATTTTGGGGGTTGCACACAGGAGGTTGCAGATTCAAAAGTTGCCTTGTGACGGAATAAATGGGAGTCTCTGCCCAAATTACTACAAACCACCTCCCCCCACCACCGCACTTCACTTTTAAACTCATATTTATGCCTCCCAAAAACCCATATTACTTCCCCTTTTTTTATTTTTATTTTTATTTTTTATTTTTTCAATGTACTTTTTCTTTCCCTTTTTTCATTATTTTTCCATTCTTCTTTTTGACTTAATTTGGAGGAAGCATTCTGACTGATCTTTTAATAAATTGTTTGTAGGATTTCAAGAAGGTAATCAATACACCTGATGAGGACGCTGTGGAACTACTCTTATGGAGAATAGAGCTTGAGAGGGAATAGTGCTTGAAGGGCTGCCTCTCGGGGAAAGCTGGGAGAGTAAGGTAAGACAAGAAAAAGAGAATAAACTTGTAGAGAAAAAGGGTGTGGCTTTAAAGACGCTTTGGTATAAAGATGGGGGTGTTCTCCCAGACTGGTTACTGGTGAGCCTTTTGGATATTTTGCTAAGGGTACCATAAGGTTTGTGATCAGTGCTAAGCAATGCTACTTTGATTCCTAGTGAGCTGATGGGGGACAACTGAGGAGGGAAAACAAGGCTGCTTATATAGACAAATCTGGGTGAATGAGACGAGGGCTGAGTTGTGGTTGGGTACAACTGTAAGAAGGATGGAACATTCCAGAGAAGGAGAAAAAGGGCCAACTTGTGGGTACAGCTGAGGGAAACCATGGGAACAGAAGAAGCGGCTAAAACATAACATGCGGCGTAAGCTGTAAAGGAAGGAGATAACAATAGCCTTGGTTTCATGATTGGTTTCATGGCTTGCGGAACTTTCTAGGGCAAGGCGACTTGCAGATAGGAGAAACAGTATCCTATACAGAGTTTGATTGTTTCAGGCTGTCCTTTCCTTGTTGCGTCAGACTTGTGGTTTCTGTGTTTGGTTGATTTTATCTGTGATCCTGCCGTGACTTGTGCCATTCCTGAGCTTGTGTCTGCTTCCTCTGAGTCCTGTGATTCGTCCGTGATTGCTCCTGGCCTAGTGTCCTTCTTCTTCAAGGTTTGGCTTACCACAACGCCACACAGAACATACAAGATATCAAAAACAAACTCAAATCCATGAATCCCTCCCAACAAAGTTTCCAGCTGAATTCAATCAACAAACTATTAGAAGGCTCTGCAAAATTTGTGGATATCCAATAATCAACAGGTGCTCAGAAGACTTGAGGACGGCCCAAATCTTCTCAGGGAAAAAAAATTGTTGTTGGAAAAAAGATCAAGACTGAACACAGGGACCCATTGGAATTTGAAATATTGGCCAAGAAACAATGCGCAGAAGAAAAAGAAGCAGAGGAAATACAGAAAAAGACAAGAATCCAAGCTTCAAGAATCCAACCTTCCAGAAAAGCTGCCCCTCAATTTGAACATAAAAATCCTGAAGAAGTCTCTCAGAAGATTCTCCAGCCAGTTAGAACACCCAGCAAGAAGAACCCCCTCCCAGAAGCCACCCTCTCTTATTATCATTCTCAACTGCCCATAAAAATTCAACCACATGTCAAAAAAATCTTGAATCCCCGTTCCAATGTTCATTGTGGTTTTCAAGCCGTATCCTTCTTATTGAATCAAGATGAGAACCAATGGCCCAGAATCCAAAAAGAGCTCATCCATCAAATCAACCACAGGTCATAATTTTATTCTGAAAATATGCTTGTCCCAGATGTTGCAAAAGCGCTTGAGAGGATCAACTTTGAAGATGAAGATGAATCTTGTGGTCAGGGAAACTGGATGTCCATGCCAAGTACAGGTTATGTACTTGCAGATCTTTATCAAAGGCCGGTCTTCTTTTTTTCTGCTACCTGGTCTGAGACCATTCTCCCTTCTTCATTCCCTCCAAACAACAATCACCCCCTCTTTCTCACCTTAGTGGGAAACGATTACATGATTCTTCAACTTAAAAAACCTTCTCTCTTTCCCGCTCCTCAACTCATGCGCAATTGGGACTCCTACTCATCCCCAGAGGCCTTAGCCTGGAAAGATAGATATTCAGCATGTATTGAAATGACACAATAAATCAAGAAAAAGACTAGAAACAGTAGAATTACTTATTAGTTACTGCCTGTACTTGTAAAGATCAAATCTTCTTTATTTCCTTGTTTCTTTTGTCTTCTTCATTTCCTTATTTTCTTTTTCTTTGAAAATATACTGCTTCCTCCTCATACACTGCTTCCTATACAATTTTTACTGAAATTTGATATTTGAGGATATTTTATGGCCTGGGGTACATGGGTGGGTTGATCTGTGGCAACGTAAAATATTTTAATAAATCCTCATGGGCTTTATTAAAATGTTGAGTAAAATTTCCAATTGTGTAGGGGATGGAAGATATTTCAAATAGAAGGAGAAGAAAAACTAGAATTCTTTGTTTATAAATTGTGATTTTTTTTGAAAAGCATCTGTTTATAAATTTGGGGTTTTTTAGATTAGAAAAACATCTGGATATCACACAGTTTGACTCAAATGAAGCCTAAAATTATTTTCCACAAATTATTGCGCCTTGAACTTATTTTCCTCCAATATCTATGTCTGTGCCTGTGCCTCAAATATTTACATCACCTTGGATTTCAGCAAGAAACCACTTGCCTGTGGTTCTACTTGTCCCTTGATTTTTTGGGTTTTTTGTGGCCCCTGATTTTTTGGGTTTTTTGTGGGTGGGGGTGTTGAAAAATTTTTTTATTGACCCTCATGCCTCATGTAATCCACCGGTAATAGCTGTGTTACATGAGGCATGAGGGTGGATAAATTTGGAAAAACTGAATGGGCGACCCCCATTTTCTCAAAAGAAATTGAAGCTGCGACCCCCTAATTTGGGGTTTGGGGCTTATTACATCCTTCAAACGTGTTCCCTAGGTCAAGATGACGTCCTCTAGGCCCCCCCCCCGCAAAACAGGGGGTTGTGCGTCATTTTTTGGGGGTCACAGGTCAAAGACCCTATTGGAAAAGGTTACAACATAGATATTGTTGAGTTCTGCATGAGTTGTATATGCTGATACACATTATTTAACCTAGTTACACAATGTTTGAACTTGATTTGGAACTAATACACAGGTTTCATGCAACCAACATGGTAAATGTTTTGAACCAAACCTAAGGAAGCATATACGCAATGGCACTTGATGGTGAAGTGCCATGAATTTCCCCCTGGTGATTGTCATTCAGAAAAAAAAATATTCCATAAGTTAATTTACTTTACTTAAAGCCAAAAAATAGTTACTTTACAAAAAAGAACAATCTGGATAACTAAAAAAAGTTTTGTTATCCAATTTCCCTGCTGTAACGTATTGTAACGTAACTGCACATTGTTGCTACAGTCTTTAATAACCTTTGAGTTGGCTACAAGACTGATTATGATATTTGTTTAGGAACATATGCATGTGCTCACAAAATCAAAGAAGAAGATTCAATTGTGGACAGTGCATTGTGGAAGTGGCTCCAAGGACATAATGAATTTTTGGATAAACAATGAAATTACCTTTGATTCTGCATGGCAGTAGAATCATAAGTTGGAAAATTATGTGGGATTTTCACATTGGATTCAAGAAGCATGGAGGTACTTCAAGGATGAACGTACTTTTTCTGGAAATTTCATGGTTACTTTTAATGACTTCCATAATAAGGTGCAGCAAAACAAGGCTGACCTCAATAAAGGGCATGGTTTTTGCTTTCCACAGCTTGCAGCTCTTGGCCTTTATACTGTTCTCTAAACTGGCCTCTATGCCTGTTTCTAAACCAGCCTCTATTCCTGTTTCCAAACTGGCCTTGATGCTTGACTCTAAACTGGCTTTTATGCCATTTCCAAACTGGTCTTTATGCCTCTTTTTAAATCAGCCTTCATTCCAGTTTCTAAACATGCCTTGATTCCATTTTCTAAACTGAACTTTATGCTGGTTTCTAAACTGGTCTTTATTCTGGTTTCCAAACCGGCATGAATGCCAGTTTCTAAACCAGCATAAAGGCCAATTTCTAAATTGGCCTCTATTATGGTTTCCAAACCAGCCTTTGTGCTGGTTTCTGCCGGTTTCTAAACTGGCCTTTATGCTGGTTTCCAAACCAGCTTTTATGCTGGTTCCTAAACCAGCCTTTATGCTGGTTTCTAAACAAATTGGGATAAAGGCAAGTTTAGAAACCAGCATTAAGGCCAGTTTAGAAAACAGGATAAAGGCCAGTTTAGGAACCAGCATAAACGCATGTTCAGAAACAAGCATAAAGGTAGGTTTAGAAAATGGCATAAAGGCCAGTTCACAAACCAGCATAAAGGCTGGTTTAGAAACCAGAATAAAGTGAGTGAGGATATATTTTGCAACATTGGTAGTCAGCATGATGTTCTGTATCTACGCGTTGAGGAGGTAAGCAAAAGGTATTGACCTGTGCTGAACCTGCATAGTCTATGATAGATGGGACCATAGCTTGGCATTGTTTGTGCTATCAACAAGCATTGAATGTATTAGCATCTGCTATAACTTTCACATATGGTTCTATATTCCACCATCTTACCTGGTAGGCTCATTGCTGATGCAGGTGACTATAGAGGCTGTTGGAGATGAGCTGAGCAAGCTTAATCAAGGGCAGATGCTTGGTTATCTGAGTATAATAACAGCTTGGATGAGGAATGTTGAAATACTCACTCATATGGACCTTGAGAAGCTCTCTTCTCTTTGTGTTGCATGATTTGTTTCCCTCATTTTTGGTGAGGTATGTTGAGGGATTCTGTGGCTAAAACCAAAGGAACACAGCTGAGTTAGGGACAACTCCTGTCTAAGGTATGTACAGGGTTTGCTGCTTATCTGGGATCATTTTGGGTAGAAACACTCCTGTTATTGTCTTCTTGTCTTGGGTTGATTAAATATCTGGAATCTGACAGGATGGGGTACTTCAACCCTTCAGGTTTGAAGCAGAGCCTAATGGAGTAGTTACACAAATGGCTTGGAGAGACTGGCATATGGCAAATCTTTGTGTGGGTTTTATGAGAGAGTCAATGTTTTTGACTCAAGTGTTGAACTCACGGTTCAGTGGATTCATTTTCATACCACCGCATTGCATGACAGCATGCAGAGTAGTGAGAGGAACCAAGTTTTAAACCTAATCTTCAGTCAACTGGATGTATATAGTTTGTACTTGTCTAAAGCTTGTATTTATTTTCTCATCCAATTTTCTGGTTTCTTTCTCTCTGTCTCACATTGTCACATCTGTTCCTCCGTTGCCACAGGTTCAATGATTCTCTGCTCACTTGTTGTTAGTCACTTGTTGTGTCTAACATATTAGTCACTTGTTGTGTCTAACATATTGGTTTAAAACCAAAAGTTCTTGAGTTCATTAGGTTATGAGCCCAGTAGTGCTTTAACTGCCAAACTTAACCAAACAAAAGAACAACATGACCAACAGACTCTCCAATCCCAACATTCCAATTCTCACCAGTTTCAATTGGGTGTTGTGGAAGATTTTGATTGAAGGCTATATGAAGCAGCACGACCTATATTCTTTCATCTCCTCTTGAGAAATTCCTCCAACTGAACCCTCTGACCTAAAATCTTTCAAGCCAAGAAAGATGAAAGCATGTGGTGTTCTCCAACAATATATGGGCATCACCAACTATCAAAAGTTTGCAACCGACACAACTAAAGATGATCCGCGCTCTATGTGGATAAAACTTGAAGGACACTATCAGTCTAAGGAAATTGCTAATCAGGCAAAATTCTATAATGAATTCCTTGCCCTCAAGTTCAGAGGAACCAACATCAATCAGTTTATCACTGATCTCACCTGCCATATCAGTAATTTAAATGCTGTAGGCCTTTGAATTGGCATTCCTAAAGACTTCAAAATCCACAAGAATTTGTTCTGTGAATCTATACTCGACAAAATTCCATCAACTCTTGTTCACACTAGAGAAGTTTTAATTCAAAATTGACCATTGAAAATTGACACTCTCAACAATCTCCTCAAAAATTGTTGGCGCAATGACACAACCATCAAAGTTAAATCAGAAGAATCTGCAATGAAAGCTGTCTCTAGGCCGTCAAAACCATCATTTTTCAAGTGCTCTGATGGCCAACACTTTGAATTGAGCGGACGTATAAATCCTCCTACTCCTGAGGGATTTTAATACTACTTCAAGATTACCAATCAATTTTCTTCATATAAGTTTGTGTATTTACTGAGGCGGAAGTCCGATGTGTTTGCTTGTTTTGAGAAATTTCATTCCAAAGTTACCAATCTCCACTTGCGTTCAATAAAGAATATCACCACTGATGGGGGCAGTGAGTTCAATTCTATCAAGTTCAAGGAATTTCTAAATCTCAAGGGAATATTGTCTCACATCACTGCCCCTTACACGCCTCAGCAAAATCCTATTGGTGAGCGTGGAAATTGTACCACTACGAGAAAGCTAGGGCCCTTCTTAAGAAAGCTAATTTGCCTCACCAATTTTGGGGACATGCAGTTGATACTGCGGTGTTTCTGGAGAATATTACTCCAACTCGCAAGAACAACTGGGAGTTGGCTTACAGGAGGTGGTTCAATAGGGATTTTGATCTCACTTGTCTTCAGACTTTTGGCTGCTGTGCTTACATAAATATTCCTAAATCAAGATGAACTTCAAAATTCTCTGATATGTCGAAAAAAGGAATAATGATTGCCTACCAGCTTGGGATGCATAACTGGTGCATCCTGAAGGAGGATGAAAAAGTGGAGTTGAGTCATGATGTCATTTTTGACAAGACTCATTATCCAGGAATCTCCACGTTTGATCCACCTGGTCTAGTTGATCCCTCCCAATTGTTGTCTGAGGCATTGGAAAATGAATCCGCTATTGCTTCCAACGCAGCACCTGTTGTTGATGATTTGTCCTCTGACTCAAGCAGTGAAGTCCAACACAATCTGGTGCCTTCTAACGTATCATCGGTTTCTTCATCCAACAAAGCCCCAAGTTTGCTGGTGCCTGAATCTTCTGTTTGTCAATGTCCGGGCTTTGATATTGTTCTTCAGCCGGTTAATCAAAAAGCCCCAAAAAATATCAGTTCTGATATTGATCCCAGTAACATTCTCACCACAAAAAGAAGGGCACATCTTGCCATTGTCAATGAAAACTTTGATTTCTTGATTCAATGTCATTTGGCAGGCACTCAGTTCTTTGACCAAATGTCTGAGGTGCCGAAAACCTATTATCAAGCTATGAAATGTCCTGATTCAGCAAACCGGGTTGAGGCAATAAGAGCTGAATTGGCTGCCATGGACAGGCTTGGTGTGTGGGTGATAGTTGACATTCCAATGGGAGAAGAACTCCTTGCTACTGTGTGGATCTTTCAAAGAAAGTATGACAAACATGGCAAGCTCTCCAAGTACAGAGCGCGCCTTTGTGCGGCGGTTAACTTTCAAGTTGAAGGTGTCAACTACGCAGAGACCTACGCTCCAACGGGGAGACCTACAGCTCTACCTGCACTGTTGTCAATGGTTTTTGCACACAATCTCGAAATTCATCAAATGGATGTAAAGAATGCATTCTTGAATGGAAAGCTGGAAGAAACAATTTATATTTGTGCTCCAGCAGGGTTGTCTCTTCCAAAGGGGAAATTCCTCCATCTGGTCAAGTCAATATATGGCTTGAAGCAAGCTCCTTGTATTTGGCACCATGAGTTGTCCACTTTTTTCAAGTTGGTTGACTTTATACCCTCATCGGCAGACCCATGTCTGTTTGTTTCTCAACACCCCAACTGGAAGTTCTCATGGGTCCACGTTTACGTGGACGATATGGTTATTGTCAGCAAGGATGTTACTCAATTCAAAAATTGATTAAGTTGCAATATTTGATGGAAGAACTTGGCCCTCTCCGACATTTTCTCGGGATGAAGATCAATCGAGATGGCTCTTCTCTCAAAGTATCTCAACAGTTATATGTTGAAAAAATCTTGTCGTCCTATTGCTACAAAAACTGTTGTACAGTATTGACTCCGCTCATACCCAACACTTGTCTAGCTCCTGCTACTCCGGAAGAGAAAGAACTGTTTGGCACACTCGGCATCAACTATTGGTGTGTCATTGGTCTGCTCAACTATCTGTCAGTATCCACTTGTCCAGATATTTCATTCGCCATGTCTCAATTGTCCCAGTTTCTTGAGCAGCCAGGAATCAATCACTGGAATGTGTGTGTCCATCTACTTCGTTATCTCAGGGGCACCTCCAAAAGGGGGTTGTCACTGGGTTCCTCCATCTCTCCAGTCACAATTTACACCAATGCCAACCATGAAAACAATGTTCTAACCTTGTACTCCTACTTTGGCTACTTGACTCTCTTGGGTCAAAGTCTCTTATTGTGGAAAGCCAAGAAAAATGCCTCTGTTGCGTCCTCTACAATGGAAGCTGAATACACAGCATTGTATGAAGGTGGTTGTGAAGCCGTGTGGGTCAAGTGTTTACTCAATGAATTGGGGATTTCTTCAAGCGGGCCTATTCAAGTCAGGTGCAACAATCAAGCGGCTATCACTGCAAGAAAAACTTGATCAACTGCCAGCAGTTGACATGCAGTTACTTCAGGCATGCTCTATGTGAAGCTCAAGTCATGCTATGCTTGAAGCTTGGGTTCTAATTTGTTGTCAGTGGTAATATGCTGTAGTATAATCTGAGGAACCCTTTGTACACACAACACAAAGTTCTGTACCAACAGGACTCATTTCATGAAGGACAAACAGCAAGTATTACCCCTTGCCCTGGCCATGGAGGTGTTGGATACCTACATGACCAAGTTATGGGGGTAGTGCACAAACTCTATGACTGGATCTTGGAGGTAGGACACTACTTCGATTATCCAGTCAAGGGGGTATCACACTACCTCCATGACATGGTCATGGTGGTAGCAGACTACCTCCATGACATGGTCATGGTGGTAGCAGACTACCTCCATGACATGGTCATGGTGGTAGCAGACTACCTCCATGACATGGTCATGGTGGTAGCAGACTACCTCCATGACATGGTCATGGTGGTAGCAGACTGTCATGGTGGTAGCCGACTACCTCCATGACATGGTCATGGTGGTAGAAGACTACCTCCATGACATGGTCATGGTGGTAGAAGACTACCTCCATGACATGGTCATGGTGGTAGAAGACTACCTCCATGACATGGTCACGGTGGTAGCAGACTACCTCCATGACATGGTCATGGTGGTAGCACATTACTTCCATGATGCAGTCATGGAGGTAGCCCAACACCTCCATGACTTGTTCATTGAGATAGCACACCTGTCAGCGGTGGGTTACTCCAAGGTGGATGAGAATCCACTCGATGGAAATTTACTGAGTCATCCAGTGGCTCCAAGTCGTAGATGGATTCTAATCTGATCCAAGGTGTTCACGCCAAGCTGCTGATAAGTTTTGAGATCTTCAAGCTTGAGGTTCCTAACAGTGATTTGTTGATGTGAGAGGAGTCAAGCTAGCTTGGAGTAGTGATTTGTAGATTTATCTTCAAGCTCAAGAGGAATGGTATAATGAAAAAGATGGTTTTATTATTGTCTCTTCTGAAAATCTAGGGAGAAATAGAGTTCAAGGAGTAAAATTATATATGCTATCTACAACAGTTGACTATAAGCATATATAAGAGATGCTAATAATAAAAGAAAGAGGAAGTGAAGTTAAAAATGAGTGTAAGAGTGATGAAAGATGCAGCTGGTGTAGCACAAAACAAGGTGGCCAGTCTAGGGGTAACTGGTTTGAGCTTGCCAGCTGACATTTGATACCACTAAAAAAAAAAACAATAAAAAAAAATGATGGGACTATCAAATCAATCAAAATAGAAAAGCAGCCAGAGATCTTTGAACCAGAACCAGCGGAGAGTGTCACAGTTTTGATGGATTTCCTCAGGTAAGTCTTGAATCCTTGGGGTTGTTGATCCATTTTGCCCTTACAAGCCCAGCCAACAGACTTAAATCTTCTCTTGTCAATAGTTGCTTCTGAATTGCTGAACCTGTAGTATTCATACAACTTGGCAGTTGAAGTTCCTTCTCTTCATTCCCACACTCCTAAGGTTTGCTGCTTAACAAGTGAAGAAGATGCTCAGGGAAATTTCTTGATTTGAGTTGCTATATTGGTTGTGAAACACGTGTAGTCGTTTCCAGAAAGTGGTAGCAGATCAGAGATGGCCGGGTCTAGCTTCAGGATTTTGAATTGGTTGGACTTCTTCTCAGGAGTATTCAACCGAAATATTTCCTTCTTGACTTGATCTTGGACTAGTGTATCAGTAGGTTGTTGAGATGGAATAGCCGCTAGCTTCTGTGTTTTCAGATTGACATTGGGCATGGCTATCTTATCAGCAATTTTCTTTTTCAATTTGTTAACATCCTCGTGAGGCTGTTGAGGATGAGGTCCTGATGATGTTGACAGGCTGAGCATTTTCGCATCCTTGTGGGGTGTTTTGGATGGAAGACTCAAGGTACATCAGGCTGTAGCAACCTCGCTTTTGACTGTGCTTGTACACCAGGTGTTGGAGGAAGCGAGGTAAAAGAATCAGGACAGCAACTGCTTGCTACTGGTTCCTTGTCGTTTAACTTCTTCAAACGACTTAAAATTGAAGCACTGCTCTTTGTATCTTCTTGGGGATGGAAGTCACAGATTGCTCAGATTTGGCTGGAGGAGGTTTTGGAGAGGCTACATTGGCTTGCGTGACATTGACTACACCAATGAGGTGCCGCATTACTTGAAACGACCTACTACAAAGTGTTTGGCGGTCTCGTTTTGATGCTGTGCTAGCTACTGAAGACTGTCGATGCAACAAAGCAAAAGAAGCTGATGTAATTGTCCTTGAAGCCTGTTTAGTTGTGACTGCAAAGTCAGATTGAACAGGATCCTTTGGCTTCAGAGAGGTTGAAGCCACAGCTGATTCAAGCTTATGCAGTCTAGATTGAGGGAGATGAGCATTTGGCATCTCTGTGATCTCTCCTGTGATTGAGGGTCTGACATCTTTACCAAGAAGAAGAGGATTGGAAAGACCAAGGTTGAGTAGCAAGGCCAATGAAGAGGAACCAGTAAGCAAGAAAGAGGCAAGTGGTTAAGATGACCACAAACTAGGAATCTGACCAGAGCAAGGCCTACAAGTTGAAAAGGTTTTACGGAGCTGAGAGGTTGATATTTTCTGTGATATCAACAAGATTGAACAGATTCTATTTTCTAAAAAAAAAAAGAAAAAAAAATGATGAATCGTTGGATGAAGAGGATTCCGTCTGCACAGGGCCTTCCAGGTGCATGGAAAATGGGGTGATTGCCAATTTTCAGCAGTGGGTTACTCTGAGGTGGATGAGAATCCACTCGATGGAAATTTACTGAGTCGTCCAGTGGCTCCAAGTCGTAGATGGATTCTAATCTGATCCAAGGTGTTCACCCAGTCGCTGATAAGTTTTTGAGATCTTCAAGCTGAGTTCCTAACAGTGATTTGTTGATGTTAGAGGAGTCAAGCTAGCTTGGATTAGTGATTTGTAGATTATCTTCAAGCTCAAGAGGAATGGTATAATGAAAAGATGGTTTTATTATTGTCTCTTCTGAAAATCTAGGGAGCAATAGAGTTCAAGGAGTAAACTTATATATGCTATCTACAACAGTTGACTAGATATAAGCATATATAAGAGATGCTAATAATAAAAGAAAAAGGAAGTGAAGTCAAAAATGAGTGTAAGAGTGATGAAAGATGCAGCTGGTGTAGCACAAAACAAGGTGGCCAGTCTAGGGGTAACTGGTTTGAGCTTGCCAGCTGACAACACCACCTCCATGCCTTGGTCATGGAGGTAGCATGCAGCCACCATGACCAAGTCATGGAGGAAGCATGCAACCTCCATGACCAAGTCATGAGGAAGCATGCAACCTCCATGACCAAGTCATGAATTTTGCATGTAGCCTCCCATGACTCGGTCATGGAGATTGCATGCAGCGACCTTCTTGACCGAGGCATGGAGGTGGCATGCTTCCTCCATGACTTGGTCATGGAGGTTGCATGCTTCCTCCATGACTTGGTCATGGAGGTGGCATGCTTCCTCCATGACTTGGTCATGGAGGTGGCATGCTTCCTCCATGACTTGGTCATGGAGGTTGCATGCTTCCTCCATGACTTGTCATGGAGGTTGCATGCTTCATCCATGACTTGTTCATGGAGGTTGCATGCTTCCTCCATGACTTGGTCATGGAGGTTGCATGCTTCCTCCATGACTTGGTCATGGAGATTGCATGCTTCCTCCATGACTTGGTCATGGAGGTTGCATGCTTCCTCCATGACTTGGTCATGGAGGTTGCATGCTTCCTCCATGACTTGGTCATGGAGGTTGCATGCTTCCTCCATGACTTGGTCATGGTGGCTGCATGCTACCTCCATGACCAAGGCATGGAGGTCACATGCTGCCTCCATGACTGAGTCATGGAGTTTGAATGCAGTCTCCATGACCAAGTCATGGAGGCTGCATACAACCTCCATGACCAAGTCTTGGAGGTGGCGTGCTACATACATGACCAAGTCACTGAGGTGGTCATGTGCTACCTCAATGACCAGGTCATGGGGTGGTAGGCTATCCCATTAATCTGGGTGAGCCTCCCAAGCAAAGAAAATTCATGTTGGCCATACAAGAAGGGCCTTCAGATTCTGCTTGCCGTCAGTGAAAGGGGCACCTCCCTTTTGTTCAGAATTTTTGAGGCAGGTTGAGCACTGGCCTCTGGTGTATATACATAGTCTAAATACTTCCAAGGAGGTGGTTTCAACAGTTCAGCAGAGCATGAATCATTGATTGGCTGGAGCATGCTGCATGTCAACTGCTCCCAGTTGATCAAGTTTTTTTTGCAGTGTATAGCACTCGCTAATTAGAAAACCATTTTTCATGATTGCACCAAGCACTTTCAAGTTCATCTTCATTGGATCCGTGAAAAAATTGCTGAAGGAGAAATCTCAACTTCTTACATTTCAACCTCCAACAATTTATCCGACTTTCTGACCAAATCAGTGTGTAGGGTTAAGCATCAAAGATTTGTTGAAGGCATTAACCTTGCGGGTTGAAAATGAGGAGGGGTGTTGAATTTACAGTTCCAGGGAGTCATTTTTATCCCACTGCGGCGTGCGGCAGGATGCGGAGTTGTGAGAAACTCAAAGTTTGAAACCTAATCTCTTCTCAATTGGATTTATATAGTTCTTACTCGTCTGAATCTTGTATTCCTTTTCTCATCCGATTTTCTGGTTTCTTTCTCTCTGTCTCACATTGTCACATCTGTTCCTCCGTCGCCACAGGTTTGCCACTTCTTTTCTCACTCGTTTTTAGTCACTTGTTGTGTCTAATATATTGGTTTAAAACCAAAAGGTTTGCCGCTTCTCTGCTCACTTGTCGTGTCTAACATATTGGTTTAAAACCAAAATTTCTTGAGTTCATTAGTTGTAACTGAGGTTGATGTCAAGCTCAAAAAAACCTGATGTGTTGCCAAGTCAAGCTTTTATCATCCTCTACTCATCAATAACTCAGATCTTCATGAAACCTGACCAAAAATAGGCCATATTTTTGACTCCTCCAATTTCTATTTAAATCAGATTTCAAGTCTCAAAAGACTGTTTAGGATCATCAGGAAAATGATGTCATTCATGCTGCAGTCTGTATGTCTTTCCTTGAAATGTTCCTGGCTCAAATGATCTTGGTCACCATTTCATGAACTTGAAATTATTTTTTGATGTTTTGATCACATTGAGAATGTGGTTAAAATCCTTGCTATTGATCCTCCATCAATTTATGAATCCAAGTCTGTAAGAGATTTGAAAACAGTCATCCACCAGACACCATTCAGTATTAAAATTCTCAATTCCTCCTGAAAACCACAATAAAGGAAGATTAAAAACACCAACACAACCTTCCCATATGACAAAAATTTGGTAGCAAACCAAACCTTTGCACATGGTTCAATTACCTGATTCATCTTTTCAGCCTGGCTCTAAACTAACCTGCCAGTGCAATTGATCATATCACCGCACAGGGAAAGCTGGAAAGAAAATATAAAAAATTGGTTTGGCTGAGTCAGTGTCCAGTCAGTCTCTCAAACACCTGCCCACACCCCCACACACAAAGACTTGGAAGGCCAACCAAGTAGCCTCTGTGATTCAATCTTCTCCTTTTCCTCCTCCAAAGATGAGCCAATCCTGCTTCTAATCTCCCCCAAGCCTGTCTTAAAATATTTCAAGTCTATCATGTTGAGTTTTTTCCTTTGCTTTTGCTGAAACGACAGAGCAGAAACCCTCTGCCTGAAGCTGTCACATTGTCACCATAATGTACAGCCGTACGTTATGCACTACAAATATAATGTACTTTACATGCATGTATAGCGGTTGCTCATATAGCGGTTGCATTTTTTTCTATGAGATTCAAATGTATTTACAAAGTTTAAAACACCATAATCCTGATTAATATTTCATAATATTTCAAATTTTTGTCAAAGTGAGCTTTTGGTAATTTACCGGTAGTAGCAATGTGGCTTGTTGAGTGCAATCAAACAACCAAAAATAGTCCAATTGACTGGATCTAAAATTAAAAATTAAGATTTATGTATGTATTTTTTTTCCAAAAGTCAATTTTTTTCTTTCAGCAGTGTAACAGTGTTAATTGTGGCAACAACAACACCAAAAGACCATTTTTGGTAAATTGTGGCTTGCTAAGTGCAATGAAACAGCCAAAAATGGTCCAATTGATTAGGTCTAAAATCCAGAATGAATATTTAAAAATATTTAAATAGTTCTACAATCTATATTGAGTATTTATATATGAGAAAAATTATACAACACCTAGAATTTTGATTCCAGCATTTCAACTGTGTTCATTTTGAAATAAATGGCGCAAAAAGGCCATTTTTGGCAAATTGTGGCTAGCTAAGTGCAATAAAACAACCAAAAATGGTACAAGTAATTAGGTCTAAAATCAAAAATTACACTTTATATGTAGTAAATATTTTCAAGATCTACAATTTTTCTTCCAGCACTTTAACTGTATTCATTGTGAAAGAAATGACACAAACAGACCATTTTTGGAAACTTTTGGCTTGCTCAGTGCAATAAGACAACCAAAAATGGTCCATTTAATTAGGTTTAAAATCCAGAATTACAATTTATATTTGGGAAATAGTTTTCAGGATCCAGAAATTTGATTCCAGCACTTTAAGGGTGTTCATTTTGGAAAAAATGACACAAAAGGCCAGTTTTGGAAAATTGTGGCTCGCCAAGTGCAATAAAACAACCCAAAATGGTCCAATTAATTATTTTTCAAATCCAGAATTACAATTCATATGTGGGAAATCTTTTTCAATAGCTAAAATTTTGATTCCAGCACTTGAAGGGTGTTCATTTTGGAAAAAATGGCACAAAAAGGCCTTTTTTGGAAAATTGTATCTCACTAAGTCCAATAAAACAACCAAAAATGGTCCAATTAATGATATCTAAAATTCAGAATTACAATTTATATGGTATTTCAAGCTATTCTGGGCACATGCCCAAATCTAGCCTGAAATTAGCCAAGCGCGCTTGGCCAAGCCTAAAGCCCGCTTGGCCAATAGCCAAGCGCACTTGACCGATGCCCAACCCACACTTGGCACATAGCCAAGTTTGGGTGGGTTGGGCACAAGTCTGGCTTGGCCGAAGCCAAGCTATAAGTGTGCCACGCCTGCAAAAACAAATGAACCAATCGATTAACCCCTTCCAGAAGGGGCTCATTTGCTGTTTTTTTTTTAATGTGTAACAATTGCTAAATAAATGAAATGTAACATGATTTTTTCATCTACTTATTTAGTGTGTTTCTTGTGAGAAATAAAATAAAAAAAGAATGAAAACATGAGAAGAAAAAAGAAACTATTTGGTAGGAGAGGCTAAGAGTGGCCCCGTGATTTCCTGCATCTCTGCACAGGAGCGGTAGAGGCGCCGACAATGGCTGAAAAAATTGGTTGATTTTTCTGGTGTAATTGCTTCCTCAATCGCATTCTTGATTTCCATCACAAGAGCTGAGCGATTTCTGGGTTCTTTGGATCGTACATAGGCTTTGATGGAATGAAACAAATATTTGATTGGATTCAAGAAAGGGGAGTAGGGCGGCAAGAATTCAACCGAGAATTTTTTGGAGCTGCTTAGTGAGGTTTTGACCTCTTCAAATCGATCTCCCTGGTGTATGGGAGCATTGTCCATGATGATAATGGACTCGTTGGGCAATCTCGAACCAAGGCTGCCAAGGAAGAGGCAGAAGTCGTCTGCCCCAACCCCTTTAGCCTTGGTGTTATCGGCGTTGAGCAGCTCGTGGTACACAAAACCCTCCTCACCAAGTGCCCCTATAAGGGTCACCTGCTTGGCCTTGGGCACAATGCTCAAGACAGCAGGTTTGCCTAAACACAAAAAAAAAGAATCAAAAATTTGATAAAAAAAACAAAAAATGATGAAAAAGAAATCAAAGACTTACCAGAGGGTGCATAGCCAGATGATCAACCTGAATGCAGGTCAAAACCTGATTCATCAACAAAAACAACTTTGCGACCAAGATCCATCCCACGCCGATGCACAAAGTTTGCTCGTTGCTCCAGGAGCTTGGGTTTGTTCCATGATTGTGGGATGTTGGTCACCTTCTTCCACGATATGTCCATATCGTGGATGAGGTTGCTGATGGCTTGAGTTGAGACAGTAAGATCGAATTTTTCTTTTAAAAAGCGGGCCATTTCAGAGAGAGTGGTGGCTGATTTGCAATCGAGGTGGTGAAGAAGCTCTGTCTTCATCTTGTTGGTAAACTTGCCAGTACGTTTCTTGTGGGTCCGGACAAGATTCGGGTCTTCAAGTTTGATTTGCTGAATTTGTCGTTGGGAGACTTTGAAAGTCTGCATGGCATCAGCAACTTTCATTCCATTTGAAACATTCTCTCGAATCAAGTCTTGGACCTCGGGCTTGATGATCAAATTCGGCTTACGCTCCTTGTGCACCAGACAATCGTTTTGGTAAGTTCATTTTTCGTTGATCTTTTCTTTAGATTTTTTAACATTTCCTGCTCATAGGTCTTCTTGTTGAGATCTCGGAGCTCGGCAGCAAGGGTGCGAGCCCTCTCCTTATTCGCTTCAATCTCAAGATTGGTTGAATCCATGACCGGCCCAGCAGAATCAGACGGCGGGTTTGACATCTACAAACCCCCCCCAAAAAAAAGGGTAAGTAAAACAAACATAATATCAGCTTTAATAGAGAAAGAAAGGAAAAGAAAGGGGAAAAAAAAAAACTTACCTTCGGTGTTGTGGAGTGTGGTGATGGATCAGTTGGCCAAGAGCTTTAATTCGGCCAAGCAGAACTTGGCAATGTGCCAAGTTTCCGCACCATCCAAACTCAGATTCTCAAGCCCTCTGGGCACATTCTCAAGCCCCTTGGCACTGTGCCAAGCAGGACTTGGGCATGTGCCCAGACTGGCTTGAAATACCATAAGAAATGTTTTTAAAGATCTAGAATTTTGATTCCAGCACTTGAAGGGTGTTTATTTTGGAAAAAATGGCACAAAAAGGCCATTTTTTGAAAATTGTGGCTTGCTAAGTGCATTAAAAAACCAAAAACAGTCCAATAAATCAGTTATAAAATCCAGAATTCCAGGAATCTTGATTCCAGCACTTTAAGGGTGATCATTTTGAAGAAAATGGCACAAAAGGGCATTTTGGTATATTGTGGCTTCCTAAGTGTAGTAAAAGAACCAAAAATGGTACAATTTATTAGGTATAAAACACATAATTAATATAAATGTTTGGAAATTGTTTTCCAGACCTATAATTTTGATTCAGGCACTTTAAGGGTGTTCATTTTGGAACAAATGCCACAAGAACATATATGTTCTTGTGCCATTTGTTCCAAAACAAATACCCTTCAAGTGCTGGAATCAAAATTCTAGCTATTGAAAAAGATTTCCCACATATGAATTGTAATTCTGAATTTGAGAACTAATTAATTGGACCATTTTGGGTTGTTTTATTGCATTTAGCAAGCCACAATTTGCCAAAAATGGCCTTTTTTCACGATTTATTTCAAATGAAGACAGTTAAAATACTGGAATCAAGATTCTAAATGTTGAATAATATTTCTCATACATAAAATTTCAATCTGGATTGTAGACCTAATTGATTGGACCATTTATGGTTGTCTTATTGCAGTTAGCAAGCCACAATTTTCCATAAATCGCCTGTTTGTGCCATTTGTTTCATAATGAACACAGTTCAAGCAACAGTGGGCCGCTACGCTACACTACGCTACATGTCTGATAACCGTTAGCGTAGCGTTTTTTTTTTCTCTTCCAAATTTGTGTAGTGTTAGTTGAGATATTCATCCGCTACACTAACGGTTAGCGTAGCGGAAATTTTTCCTTGAAATTTTTCTGTAGCGTTAGTTGAGAATATTTCTGCTACACTAACAGTTAGCGTAGCTTTTCTTGAACTAACAGAATTTTGAAGAATTTGTAGCGTAGCTTTTTCCCAGCTAACAGACAGCATAGCGTAGCTTAATGGGAGTTACGCTACGCTGCGCTACAGAACTAACAAATAGCTAACAACTGAATGCTAGGATCAGAATTGGGCCGCTACTCTACACCAACTCACTGAAACAAACACATGACTAAGATTTTTGTGAAAATTCATTTTCAAAATCAAAAAATCAAATAGATTATTAACATCAAACAATCTAATGGAGTTCAAATTAGAATTTGAAAATCAATCAGATTCAAACATTTAAGATTCGCATTACCTTTCCTAGGTGACCCCCAGTACTTCAGAATTGAGAAGTCTGTTGGAAATGAAAACGATCAAATTGAGTTCAAAGTAGAGGTTGAAGATCAATCAGATTCAGACTTTTAAGACTCTCAAAACCTTTCCTGGGCACCTAACTGACCCCCAGTACTCCAGAATTGAGAACTCCTTCAGACATGAAAACGATCAAATTGATTTCATAGTAGAACTTGAAGATCAATCAGATTCAGACTTGTAAGACTCTCAATACCTTTCCTGGGCACCTAACTGACCCCAGTACTCAATAATTGTCTTTTAGACATGAAAAATTAAATTAATTTCAAAGGAGAAGTGAAAGAGCGACCAGATTTAGACTTTTAAGACTCTCAATACCTTTCCTGGGCACCAAACTGACCCCAGTACTCTGGAATTGAGTAGTCTGTTAGAAATGAAAAAGAATGAGTGATTGAAAGACAAACAATGAATGAGTTTTAAATAAAATGTGATGAAGAAAATGAATGAGTTTAATAATTTAAACGATTGATGTATTAAGACATTT
>SMGU01002434.1:0-30930 GCA_004348175.1 Puccinia novopanici | reverse complement strand
GAATTGAATAATTTGATTTGGTACATGGATGTAGCCCCAGGTTCCATGGAAGACTTGACTTTTCTTTCCCACAGTGGCACTGTGTACTCATTCTTCCATGTCTAGGTTGTCAATGCACAAGGTAGGTGCCACTTGATTGCTCAGAGACATTGACTTGAGTATCTGATCCGCCGCACATTGAGAAAGTGATTTTAAAGCCACAAGAGCTGTTTTCTGACTGGAATTTAAACCCAAGTAGTGAAGATATTCATTGACTGTTTTCAAAACTCCACACACAAGGAATCTGATGAAATTGGTAAGCTGGATTGAGTTTTGGTGCCAGTTGCAGACAAAAGCCATCATTGAAAATATGACTGAGGCTATCTGGAGAATTTTGCAATCTGTTGTTCAGTGATCCCTCACATATCTCATGAAAGATCAAATGCTGAAATGACTAACTTGGTGGGACCTTGATAGCTTGCCTGTGGATGAAGCAGGGGAGGTTTAGTAAACATCCCCCTAACCATCCAACTCTTCTTGTTCCTCTGGTATTAAATCATTTTTAACGTTCAAATCAATCATATTTTTGTTGTCATTATTCATTGTATCAGCTGCTATCTCTTCATCTGTGGGATTGGTGGGTGCTGGGAACAAGTGGGTGCCAGTTAATATGTTGAATAGGAAAGTCATGTCATGTGAAGTCAATTTATTCTGTCTTTGGTTGATAGCAGTGTTGGTGAAAAAAGAAGGCGAGACATCTGTTGCGCTCTGAAATGATCCATCGGGATAATAAACATTTGGTGAAGATTGACTGCACAATATTCTTATATATGCACTGTGGGAAAAACATGCTCAACTGCCTGCAGTTGACATGCTGAAAGTCCAAGGAAGCTTGTGGTGTTACTCAAACCTTTCTCCAATATTGATTCAACCAAGCTTGGATGCACAGTCACTGTGCACACTGCACAGTGACTGTGCCAAAAAATATATGTATGCAAATATGTGGAGTTTGGATGGTAGCTTGGCTGGAGCATGCTGAATGTCAACTGCAGGCAGTTGATCAAGTTTTTTTTGCAGTGATGGCCTGGGATAAAGAACAAATTACCAAAAAAAATCAGTACATTAATGAAAATGGACTACATAAGATAAACTTGTGGAAAAATACTTCATCCTGGATAAACTCTGTCCACCGGTCAGCCCCAAGTTCAGATTTGATAAATAGGTTGCGTATTGTGGATACCAAAGAGATTGTTGAAGTTCATCCATAAGGAGTTTGGAGGTAAGTAAGCTGCTCATGGTCTTTGGTCAGAAATGCAGATATGAATTCCTTTGGGGTAAGCTGTAATTGGCAAAGCTCATTGGTTATATAGAGTACTTTGCCAATTTAAAAGTCAGATTCATGAGGGTGAAAGGCAAAATATGGATGTTGTTTTGAGATTATCCCAAGAACAGTTGACAAGAAGTTGTGAATGTGACAAGGGACTTAGCAAAACATTTGAGAGGTTATCTTGTAATATTGGGTAATATGACTTGTCAAAGATGCGGCAAGGTGTAATTAGACTTTGTACTGAAATTGCATAAAGATTTTATCAACATGGGTTATGTATTTTGTTGGGTTTGGAATAAGGCATAAAGCTATGGGCAGCTCCCTCAACACCCAAACTTTACAATCATATAACTTCATCATCTGGCAAGCTAAGGCATAGGACTGTGGGTCATCTTGAAGACAAGATTCAGGCCTTTTGTTGGACCCAAAGGAATATGTTTTGGGTGAAGAGGGACAAACTTTGCATGGTTGCAAATGTTTTCCCCTTCTAAAAGTCTGAAAGTACCTCTCAGAACCCAGGCCACATGCGGGATTTTAGGCACAAGTCCCTCCCTGCAGTTGGTGGGCCCTTTGGGCCCCCTCACCCGCACGTGTGGGACTTGCTGTACTTATGTTTGCTCTGGCCCTGCTACAGAGCATGTTGTAAAAGGCCTCTCTCCCAGATTTTTATTTCAGAGTTACACCATGGGTTCAAGTCAACATTTCAATTTTGGGTGAGAGAACCAAAATCAAAAGTTACCCCATTCATTGACTGGGGATGTGCAGGCGACCCGGTTGCAGAAACCAAAAATTGACGTTTCCGGCAACATGTGTCAAAAGGTCATCAAGATGGTTTTGCCTTGAATTTAATACAGGAACAAAATGTCTTATGAGCGGAATGTTGGGACAAACTATCTAGCTCAAATGTTCCACCGCCAAAAACATCATGAGCAGGACATGATCCGCTGTGCCACTGACCATGATGCAATGGCAAGCATCAACTACCAACTTGGCCAAGACAGATTCTACCCATCTCACTGGTTAAAAACATATATAGTCCTCCATCCTTTGTTTTTTTTTTCTCTAATTCCTTTGTTTTTTTTTTACAGGATTGATTTTCTCAAAATTTCAGGTCAAAATAGGCCTTTTGAGCTGTTCTTGGTAAAGCTCAAAAAACAGAGCCCTTTGCCATCACCTGGACATCTTGAAGGATCCTGTTGACCTTCTTGTGATGAGAAACATTTGATATTTGTTTTTTTTGTTATCACAAAATTTCCGATTCATCTTGATACAAAAATATGCTCTTGTGGAGCAAATACCATTATCACACAAGAGAAAAAAAACTATAATCATCTGAAAACGCGTACCTGAATGTACCCAAGCAAAATAAAAAAAAAGAGTAATGGTTACAAGCACTTAACCCATAATAATGTGGGTGAGTAGCAATGCACTTGACATCGGCCACAGCCAGCTCATCATTGAAAGATCAGCAATGTAAGTGAACGAGTAAGATTAACGTTGTAAACAAGGAGGTGCTGGTTATCACCAGAAACAAAACAATGTCTGAAGGGACAAACATACAACAAGATAGCCATGCAACCCATAAAAGAGCCATTCTCCATGCTACACATGCAAAAAAAGTTGCATCCAACTTTCCCCGCTGTAGTAATTCTCTCCTGGAAATTGATGATTCCTGCCTGAAGATGCAAAAGAGAGTCCATGTCACTTTGCAGGTGGTTGTAGGGTGTGATCACTAAAGTTGAGGCTCATCAATTGCATTCCAATCATCTACAAGGATGATCCAGGCATTGGTGATTGGAAAAAAGCAGGTCTTATTCTCTCATGACACTACAGTTACGCCACCTAAATTGGGGAATTGACTTGCGTCCCCGAAAACATCCACAGAAATACCTGAGAAAGTCTGTGTTGCCTTGTGCGCGCATCCCAGTATGTGACAACGGACTCGCGGAGTTGCATTATTTGTAAAAATAATTATTAAGGATGAACGACATAATCGATGGAATAACAACAGGATGAAAGTAACATAATCAGAGTACAAATGAAGATGAGCACCGCCAGTAGCAATGGCTTTCATAGTAGGCCATGATCAGCGCATTGAACTCGAGGGTCATGCAAAAAAAAATTAAGTTTGCCAGACACATGAAAGCCCACTTCTATTGTCTACTCCTCCTCCTCATGCTTGCCCTTGCCCAACATCCCCCCACCCCATGTCATTATTGTTGCTATTGTATGTGGTTCATCGCACCTGTTTCCTCGCCGCAAGCACTTCCGCATCCTCCAAGATGTCGACAATCGTGAAGCAAAGTTCTTTGAACCGCACCATCATCAAGTCGGTCACATTTGAAGAAAAAGATTCCCTGTGTCTTGCATTCTTTAACAGTTCCCCCGCCCTCTTCAATGCTGATACTGCTGCGTCTTGTAGTTGGGTCAATAGATAGTCCAAATCCTTTTGGTTCATCGTTCCTGTGCCGTCTACTCCCGAAAATGTGGTTGGCAATGTTCCGGCCACACCAGAACAGCTCTTTTCAATCATATTGACCACAGACTCGACAGTCACCTTGAATTGATCCATCACCAGGACCGACACGTTGGTCTTCATTTTCAGCCTATTTTTTTTGACCTTCAATCCGTCCAATGCTTGCCCAAGCGCCTTGATGCCTGCCTCCATAGATCGGTTTGTTAAATGGATGCCGGCAATGACATCAATATTGCTGTCATCGCTTTCGGAGTTCAAGGGTAGGGGGCCAGTACTCGACATGGTTGTTGATACCGGGTTGTATGATGTTGCTGCCGGGTTGTAAGAGATCGCTGGACCCCTTGCGGTCCTGGAATTGTGGTCTGGCGATGGGACCTCACCTGGACAAGATCGTTTCTTAGGTTGTGAGTGCGGTGAAACCCCCCTACCAGGTCGCTTGCGACCCGAATTAATTGCTGTGGGATTGTTAATGACATGTATCTCATCTTCTTCTTGGTCAGTGACTGAAATGTGGTCATTGTTGTTGTCTTCCACATTGCTGATTACGACCCGCTCGCACGCTTTCTCTACTACCAAGCGGTTGCTGAGTTTGGCCAGGTAGTACATGTGTTTACATGCACTACCGAATCAAAGGAAAAATGGACAGGAACATGTGGTGACCCTCCCTTTGAACAAGTCCGCATGATGTTCAAAATTGACAGAGTAGAATAGGAGCGTTGGGTTTGTCCATGAAGACATGATCCACTGTGTGTGAATGGCACACAATGATCAGCCACACATTAGCCTGGTTCACATAGGACATAAATCTGTAACACATCAGCAAACTATAACCCAACACACCAGCCAATTTGGCTGGGAAAGCTTGCTGACGTGCGGTTACGGATTTGCTAAAAAATCCCTATGTGAACCGGGCTATTCCGTGAGTGGTGTTATAACATAGCTGTATAGCCATCGACTTACGTGTGGGGGTAGCTATAAGTAACGACACCCAAGAGGTCAAGGAGGTCTGCAGTGTATTCTTTGGCTTTCATTTTCTGAGGGCATTGAAAGCGGCTGACACCTTGTGCTTGAAATCCTCCTTCCATGACGCGCAAAAGTTGGTTCTTGTATCCTGGCTTGACCTTGTTGCAAAAAATCTTAACAACCTCATTGATTCTTTGTTTCTCAGGGGGTGGAATGTACCGTGACTTAAGTAATCGGTGCCATGACTCTGTGTAATTGTTTGTGTGTATCCCCTGGTGTGCTGTCTGGATGGATGATGAATGAAACATTTGAGTACTATGTTGTCAATGAGCCGAAATGAAATATATCTTACTGTGCGAAAAAAATAAGACCAGTGTTCAATGTTTTTATGCCACTGGCCCTGGATGTAGTTAGCAAAGTCTGGGTTGATCTTGTGCCATTTATGCAAGAACAAACCCATCCTGCTCTCAGGATAATTCTTGGCAAATAGAACAGTTCGGAAGTCGTTTAGGGCTATGTCGGCAACTTCCTTGACATATGAGGATGCTTGTCCTTTAAACGCCTTAAGGACATGAAACAAGCACCAGTAGTGCTTTGGTGCATATCTCCCAAGGTTGTTGTAAGTTTGTCGCACTGCCCACTTGATTGCTAGGGCGCAATCACTCATAACTGCGAATGGAACCATGCCCGTTGTTGCTTGCAGCCATGAAAGGATTTCTGTTACCAGCTCTCTGTTGAAAATGTGCAATGTCAGTTTGGCCAAGTATTAGGAATGAGTAAATAAGCTGCGTACTTAGCAAGGGAGGCAGTAAAGGCAAAGCACACAGGAAGTCCTTTTCCAAGGACTGGGCAGCGGATCATGACAGTATACAGACTAATCTTGTGATGATCCGAGAGGAAGTAGTTTGAAACTGCATTGTGAGTGGAGTCAATGAATAACATTGATTTACCATGTTTCTGCATCATATCCTTCTGCCATGGCAATTGGATGCAGAAAAGGAAGTCAGGTGAATCCGAGATGTTGGGTGTGTGGGTGTTCCATCCTTCGCTAACAAAGAACTGCTGCCACATGGCAAGCAATTTGAAGACATTTGAGTCTCGTTTGGCCAGGTCCCGCACTTGAGTTCGGATGAGATAGCGGACATGGTCGTAACAGATCTTGTGAGCCTCAAGAATTAATTTTTTTTTGTCTTGCTGTATGTGCAATGCAATCAAGTCAGGATTAATATAAAAGGCCAGCACACATACAATAAGGAATAGAGCAGCTTACAGGAAAGATTTCCGGAGCTAATAAAAGTCTCTCAATGGCCTTCCATTCAAGGCCAGAAATAACTTGCTGAGTGAGCCACTGTTTGACAATCTGGGGTGAGCAAGATCTGACCATGTCTTCATGGGAGTATGGATCGTGATTGTGCTGCCAAAACCACAGCAATTGGAGGGAGTTTGTGGGGATATGATGCTGAATGCTGAATCTGGCCAGGCACCTGCACTTCTGGGTCTTCATGTGGCACTTGCGCGAATTAGGTTTGGGTTGAAGGCTCCCCCGATGCAGACAAGTAAAGTCAAGCTTGAAGTGGTACTCAGCAGGATGGCCGGCTTGGTTTAAAGCACTGGTTGGTTGTGAGGGAAGGGTGTTGAATCGGGTGTTCTGGCTGCTCCACCGGACAGTGGCCTGCATTGCTTGAACAAATGCATGGGCATCATCAAGTGAGTTTCCCGGAATAGTGAAAGCATGAGGGTTGGTTGGGAAAGCTGGAGCGGTGCCACCCAAGTGTCGAACCAAACGAAGTTATCCTGGAGCTTCACGGCTGCCTCGACGGATAGGCAAGACTTCCGTGAATGGGAGGAGAACAAAGCTATAGATGTCTTTGACCAGTGGATATGCAACCGAGTTGGGCTTGGTAAAAGTAATGGCAGGCATGGCAGGGAAACTGTTGTAAAATAGGCGAATAGGGGTAGGATGGTGAAGATAGTTGTTGGGGGGGGTTCAAGAATGACAAGCAACACAGGAAAAGCACTGGCTCCAGGCCAGAATATAGATCAAGTGGATAAAAGCAGATGGGAGAAAGGAAACACTGGGCAACGAGGTTGGTTTATATATCTTTTGTTGTTACCTTACAAGGTGGAGGACTTAAGGAGCACGAAGCTCATGCACAGGGCCAGCAAGGAGGTGAAGACTATCCTCTCACACCAACAATTACATTGGTTGGGTGGGTGGCGCAATCCTGGCTGCTCATCTTTTTTCTCAATCTGGCCCTTCCGTAATGTTGTTGGGTATGTACTTATGTTTAATAATTTTTCATTTTCCAGAGATTTGACTTCACAGTCTGGCATGGTTACATTTTTCTCACGGCAATTTCTTTGGATGTTTTCAACACCCGATTAACTTGGGTACATTCAACACCCCCTGGTTTCCATTAACTTTTCTTGGACCCGTGGTGTAACCCGCCGTTATTACTTCACACATATTATGTAATTACAAAATCAAATTTCATATAGCTGTCAATGTTAAAATATCCATCAACTTGGACCTGTATGTCTCACAGGTTGCATAATTAACGCACATCAGAATGGGCAGTACACGGAAACAGGTCATCTCCCGCCTTTTTTTTTCAAAATATAACAGTGCAAGCTGACAGCATCTGTCATTCCAATCTGACCAGATTTGACGCGGAAGCTTGCGCTATTCTCATTCTGCTCCAAATTGATACATCTTGGCGCTTAATAACACTCACCTCTTCTTCCAAAGGACCGGGGCAATGAACGTCATTCAACTGGAGCTGCCTGAGGCCTGTGTGGGGGTGCCGTCAGCTTTGTGGATGAGGCTGTTGGCCATGAGCGACCCTCGATACATCAAAAGTCTCAAGGATAACACTGAAAAGGCGCGAAAAGGGCCTCAAATAGTCTGTAATTGCAAGCGAATGCATGTCTTTTTTCTTTTTTTGATGATACTTGTCTGGGACGTATGGAAATGCCTTTTTTTTTCCTCAAAAGATACAAAACACCCTCGTTGGACACGTAGAAATTACTTGGGTTTGGGAGAAAAACCCAATTTTCCTACGTATCCAAAGACCCAAAATCCTTGGTTTTACACAAGACGGTTTAGTCAGGGCTTTCCGTGGTCCTGCTACGTGAACTCCGCCTTATGTCACACCCTCTTGGAAGTGCTCACCCCATGCTGTTCTTCCTACTGTCGGGAAGAGCACGCTAGCTTGTTGCGTGAGGATTCTGCCACTAGAATCGTCTATAAAATGCGGGAGATTCGGTAATGGGTGTGGTTCACTCACCCGCCTCTTCTCATTCAGCCCGACCAACACACAACACCTCCACGACACACTCCTTCCAACCAGAAAATAGTCTCATCCAACAAACTAACACCATGCGCACCATGCGATCGTTTATCTACGTTGCTTTCTTCTTGGCTGCTGGTGCGCGACATGAGCTCCATATTTACATGTCTTATGATCTTATGATGTGTGATCTTGACGCTGATGGCCGCATGTTGTCTCTTGCTTTTTTGTTTCAACCTCCTCTTTGGCATTGTAGCTGCCGCCGCCATCCCGGTTGAGTAAGCACGCCTTCTGTTAGAGTCACTAGGAGCGCCATACGCAGTGCTGACATGATTAACGCTGGTGCCCGGTTTATCAACAGCGTCAGCCAGCAATCGGCCAGCGAAGGCTCGCAATCGGCGAGATCCATAAACCTGACCCGGCGGGAGCACAGAGACTACAGAGACTTCTCTTTTAAGCCCATATGCATAGAATGTATGTATCCGTTCTGACTGGTGACCAGTGAAATAGGCGAAAGATGAGGGCTCCCAACCTTGTTCATCATCAGATGAGGTTTCATCCATCTGCTCTTGCAGTCTCGGTTGTATCCTTCTCCTGTTTCCTCATTTTCTTCGTTTCTCTTTTCTTTCACCAAACATGATATTTTCGCTGTCCTTGCCGCGTCGTCCTCCCCACATAGGCCCCCCGTTCACCCGCGCGCATCTGTGTTTCTCAGCTCAGCTCTCTCTCTCGTTCCCTCTATTGTCTTGCCTCTGCTTGTCTGCTCAATCATGCAAATCCCCATTCTCATTGCCTCTTTTCTCTCGCACCATAGAGGTGTTTTTGTTGTGTCTTTGCTGTGTCGTCCTGCCGGAGTAGTCCTTGCGGTGATGTACGAAGATACATGTTAAACTTTGGGTGCCTTGTTCACCTGTGGTTGGAGAGAATTTTTCATCGAGACACGGACACAGCTACGAGCCGCCAGCTATAACTACCACGGTAATGAGCCAATGTATAGTGGCATTACAGGGAAGGAGTTCGAGGCAGACATTGATATTAGCTTAACCAACGACTCCGTCACATGGTTGGCGATAAATGGCAGGTCCGGACGACCAGCAAGGTCGGCAAGCTGAAGCGCCAGCCGGTCAAGCCGAGCTCCTGTTCACTTCAAACGAATTGAAACGCCTTCTTCGGTCTACCACTCCGCAATGTCCTCTTCTGTCTCTTGGGACGAAATTACTGGAAGAAGGGATCCGGTTTGAAGAGACGGAGAGGGACACAGTGCACGCTCATGATAAACCCTGGTTTCTGTAGCAAGACAGATTGCTGAGCTGCTCAGATTGCCCGACGGCCTGCGCGTGCAAGCAGTGTGGTTCGTAGGCTGCCATCTCGGCAACGAGGCCGGGCGCAGTACCAGGCACCACCACCGCTCTCATCTTGAGGCCGAACCCAACTATTCTCCCTCTGTCAAGATCAAAAGCCCTGAGGGCAGGAATAGTATTGGAGCAGCTGCGGCGGCTCGCCGAGAAGGAGGAAGTGCTGGACGGATGATCATCCAGAGGAGAAACTTTCTCACCATCGGTTGCGGGACGTTTGATTGGGACTGTTACGGGAGTCACTGCAAGTCTTCTGGCCAAGAAACCGTCCTATTGGGCCATCCATCCACTGCGGAAGTGCTCATCTACCCTACGGTGCTCTTCTTGCGGGGCAGCACAGAAGCACTCTGCCACTGCAGTCGTCTATAAAACAAGAGACATTCAGCGGTATCTTGCTATCATCATCTCACTCGACTCATTCTTCCCAACAAACACAGCAAACCACCACACTCCTTTCAACCACTAATACTCTCACCCAACACACCAACACCATGCGATCCTTCGTCTACGTTGCTTGCTTCTTGGCTGCTGGTGTGCCATTGCTTCCAAAGCTTATGATCTTGACGGTGCTGAGGCGCGTGCTAACACTTACTTTCGTTTTCCCCACTTTTGCTTTGTAGCCGCCGCTGCCAGCCCGGTCGAGTAAGCACCCATTCTCTTAGAGTTGTTAGCCGTCATGTGAGCACACAGTGGCTGACATTTTTATCTGGACAGACATCATGCGCGGTTTATCAACAGCGCCAGCCAGCAATCGGCCAACCAAGGCTCGCAATCGGCCAGCTCCATGAACGCGACGCCGTGGGGCACATCCGCAAGTAACTCAGAGAGCGCTTTCTCGAACCAGCAATCCAGCCAGGTCGTCCAGGCCTTCCAGCCGGTCCTTGGCTTGTTGGGTCAGATGCAAGGCTCTCTTGCTGGCGGTGCTATGTCCCAATCTGCCGCCTCGAGCTATGTTAACCAGCTCGTCTCCCAACTCCAACCCGCGCTCAATGGCATCAACGCATGTGGATGTTTCGGAGCTGTATGTTTTTCTCTTTGGTATTTCTCTCGATCAGAGCCGCGCTGACCTTCCCGCCCCTTATTTTATTTTTTATTTTTTTTATCTTAGCCATCTGTGGGACCAGTCATCAACAATGTCTTCAGCCAACTCAGCCAGGTGATGCAAAGCTTCCAATCGAACTTTGGTGGTGCCTTTGGAGGCATTGTTTCTCGTAAGTGAACTCCGTATTCATTCTTGATGTCGGATGCCCTGAAACCTAATGATTTGCTCTCTTCTCTAGCGTTCCAACAAATTGCACCCACCTTCCAGTCATTCATCCAGCAGTCCCAGCAGAGCTCCTCCTTCAACAGCTTCTCGCAATCCATCAACCCGTTTATCAACGTGATGCAACCCTTCATCCCCAGCTTTGGTGGACTCTCTAGCTTCGGTGGATTCAGCCAGCAATCGTCTAGCCAAGGCTCCCGATCCCAGAGCTCTTTCAATGCATCCCCCTGGGGCACATCCTCCAGCCAGTCATCCAGCTCATTCTCCCAACAGCAATCCAGCCAGGCCGTCCAGGCCGTCCAGGCATTCCAGCCCGTACTTGGCCTCTTGGGTCAGATGCAAGGATCCATTTCTGGTGGTGCCATGTCTCAGTCTGTCGCGTCCAACTATGTCAACCAGCTTGTTTCCCAGCTACAACCTGCCCTCAATGGCATTAACGCCTGCGGTTGTTTCGGAGCCGTATGTTTCTCTTTTTTTTTTTTCTCGCATGTCTCTCTAATCAAGCCATGCTGAGCATCCCTCCCCTTCTTCCTTTTAGCCAACTGTTGCACCGGTCATCAACAACGTCTTCAGCCAACTCAACCAGGTGATGCAAAGCTTCCAATCCAGCTTTGGTGGTGCATTTGGTGGAATTGTCTCTCGTATGTGTACCCCCATGTGTCTAATTGATTATGATTCCTAGAAGCTGATGATTTTCTTGTTTCTGCAGCCTTCCAACAAATCGCACCCACCTTCCAGTCCTTCATCCAGCAATCCCAGCAAAACTCCTCCTCCAACAGCTTCTCCCAATCCATTCAACCCTTCGTTAACACCATGCAGCCCTTCATCCCCAGCTTCGGTGGTATTCGTGGATTCTAGTTTTGTTATGGTAGTTTTTCTTGATCTCCTTCTGATCTCATCTCTGGTTGCTGTGTTTCGTATTGGTGTCACTCGTTTTTACTTGGAATTATGTACTTTCTTGGCGTGTTTGTTTTTCCTGTTGGAATTCCATTCTTCCTTGATCTACTCATGTTCTGAGAGACCAAAACTGAGACTTCCTACTTGATTTTTTTTGTGGGTTTTGTCAACTGAGTTTTAGAATACTAAAAGATTTATGAGTGAATTTTGTCCAGATCAAAATATGGGATACAAATGGCAGATCATAGGACCTCCTTATATACCAAAAATATGAGGGATTTCAGCTTCAATTAATCACAAATATTGAGGGAGTATTGTCAGCTTAAAGCAGATTAGTAGTTTATTGTCATCCTCTATTCTCACTACTATGTGCTTAAGGCACTTGTTTGTTCTATGAGTGCTGATAGAAAACATTTGGAGAGTATGGACATCTAGGACCTCCTGTAATGAATGATTATCAAGGAATAATAGCTTCAGTAAATAGATTAAAGATCTTATCAACACATTATTTCAGGGAGAAAAATTCAGATTAAACATTAGATTCTTCCTGCTGAGACCGTCAGGGAATAATCTCATGTGTAGTGAGAAATCACGTAATTGTAGAGCCCTGAAAGGGTTTAACATTATTTGGTAACTGGATTGCTTAAGAATTGAAAAAATCAGTACAGAGGTCTTCCAAGTAAAAGTCAGTAGTATGGCAAGGAGCTGGAAATTTTCTGAGAAGGTTTTAGGCAGTGAGCTATGAGGGTATATCATGTGCTCAATATATTATGCTTACTTTTTCTGAACATCCTTTTGAGGTAAGCCTGACAACTCGATACTCTTGGGCTCTCTTGAGCCCAGGGCAGACCAGATTTGAAGCCAATGTCAAGCCCATGGCTCCTTAAAATTGAGCCAGCAGTTTTTCCTCCTGGCTGACATACAGTGGTCTGGCCAAAGTTTATTAGATACCATGAGCCCACCTTGAACCCTGCCTAGAGGATGGCCATGGCTGCAGCCCAGTTGATCATGTATGATAGACCTGTTAAAGGTGTATTTGTTTTAATGTTTATTTATTTGTAAATCTGTTGAGCAAGGCTACCAGATTTAAAGAATGATGTATGTACAATAATGATAAGATATATTTTCGATGAATAAGAAAGACAACATAGAGAACACAATGACCACTATATATAGTACAACAGTACGCCATTCGTGCGTATGCACTAGTCCTGAAGGTCCTCCTCGCCTACTAAAGCATACCATGAATGCTGGCTTTCCTATGACTTTTCCTCGTGTAATGTGGTACTTTCCAAAAGTAATTTTCCTGCGTTTATCCGATTCTCTTTCCACCATCTTTAGCTTTCTCTTTCGATTGTTCATGCTATTTATTGCTTTTATCTTTCTATTAATGTCTCTTGCGTTTCTATCGATAGCTTGCGTCAGGTTAGCACTAATGCATTCGTCTTCTTCTATGTATCCGAGGGTATTGTCTGCAGTCTCTAACCTTCGGGGGTTTTCGGTGTTCTTTTCGGTTGAATGCCTTCCAGTATAAACCTGTGAATGGTTCGTGACATCTTGGTCTGATCGAGACTGGAGCACACATAAGTTCACAGAGCCTATTGATTCAACACACCCCCTTGCTCCTGACTCGATCATACGAATTGGTAACACTCCCATCAACGAAGAGAATCTCGTGTGTTTCTCACGGTCCAATGCTTTGGTGAAAATATCGGCGACCATATCTTCTGTCGGTATGTACCCAATCTCAATCTCCTTGTTCATCACTAAATCCTTAGTATAATTATAGTGTACGCCAATATGCTTTGTTCTTGAATGGAATACAGGATTCTTTGCCAACTGGATAGCCCCTTGATTATCGGACCATATCCTCGTTCTATCAGGTATGTTGTTGTGTACGTCGAATGTCAGTTTCCTTAACCATTGTGCTTCCTGAGACGCTGATAGGTATGCCCTATATTCAGCTTCTGTTGATGACGAGCTTATCCCGCCCAGTTTCTTGCTTCTCCATGAAATCAGCCCGCTTCCACATTGAAAACTATATCCACTAGTGGATAAGCTTTGCTCGTCCTCGGCCCAGCTGGAGTCGACATATCCTGTGATTTCGTGACCACTATCCGGATGGTATATTAAACCCCAGTCTTGAGTTCCTTTTAAATATCGAACAACTCGTTTGAAAGCTGCCCAGTGAGTATCGTTTGGACTCTCGAGAAATTGGGATAGCTTCCCGACTGCGTATGTTATATCCGGACTGGTACATTGTGATAAATAGTTAAGTGATCCAATTGCTGACCGGTAATCTAAACCTCTTGCTTTGAATTGTACCACCTCATCGGGAGTAGCCTTTGTGAGTTTGATATTCGCTTGCATAGGAGTTCCAGTTGTCTTGCCATCTTCTAAACCATACTCTTCTACCAGGTTCCTTATATAATGTTCTTGGTTCACGAACATTTTATCTTCCCCGATATATTCGATTTTCATCCCGAGGATGTGTTGTGCGGTACCTAGGTCTTTGATTTTGAAGCTTTTTCCTAATTTACTTATGAGTTCTTCTGTATTTTCCCCTACCAGGATAAGATTGTCAACCCATGCGAACGCTAAATCACCCTGATCAGAGATCATTAAACACGGATCAGCTTCACTTATTCGATAACCATTGCTCGTGAACCAGTTGGTCATCGTGGTATACCACCCTCGTGCTGCTTGCTTTAATCCATATAGGGTTTTCTTAAGTTTAATTACAAAACCTTCCGGCTCCTCGATCAGCGATCTGGCTAATTCCATTGTGTATGACTCCTGTTTGGTTTCTTTGAGCCATTCCACAAATCCCTCTGGTAAACTGATGTATACCGCCTCTTCGTCTTCTAATTTTGAGTTTAGATATGCTGTTACGAAATCGGCTTGCCGTGGTTTAATCTTTCTTTGAGTCGCATGATAGAGCACATAACGCATAGTGCTCAACCAACCGGTAGGTGAGAATGTTTCCTCATAATCTATTCCTTCTTTTTGTTTAAAACCTCTCGCTACACATCTTGCTTTGTATCTTTTAAGTGAACCATCCGTATCAAACTTTTTGTTTAATACCCATCGGGTGTTAATTAATGTTTTGTTTTTATCCCGTTTTTCCTTAGGAACAATTTCAAAAACTCCGTTTTCTACGATTGAGTCAAGTTCACTGAATATAGCTTTCCTCCAGGCAGGCCACTCGTTAGATGATCTGGCGGTTTTCAAGCTATCTGGTACAAATGCGTTTTCTTTGATAAACGTCTGCATGGCAGTTGCTTCGAATTGATAATCTTCTTGATTTTCCATCTCAGCTTTAATAGCTAGGTAAGTCGTCCAACTCCCGTATCTATCTGTTGGCTTCCTTTTCCTATTTCTGGTTCGGATTCTCGATTCTTCCAAATTTTTGTTGCTGATCTGTTTTTCCTCTTTACTGTGCTGACTATGAATGAATTCTTCCTGTTTTTCCTCCCCTTCATTTATAGTCGGCTGCATTGAAACTATCGGTGCTTCTGATGTAATATCGGGTGTTATTGACTGAGTATCGTCTGCCTCGAATTCGTCTGAAAATATCTCCCCAACTTCCTCTTCTACTTCTTTGCTAAATACAACATCCCTAGAACGAACCACTTGTTTGGACTCGGGATTCCATATACGATAAGACCCCATTTCCTCATCGAACCCAATCAGTACTCCCTCCTTGCATCTCGGATCCAACTTGCCGATATTCCCAAAATGATGAACACTGTACCATGCCTTCGCTCCTACTGGTTTAATTTTGTTCAGTTTTGGCTCTATTCCCCACATTCGCAGGTATGGATTTGTCTTCTGGTTCCGATTGTACAGGAATACGGCTGTTGACACTAATTCTGCCCACAGCTGTTTTGGTAGGCCCGATTCTAACCGAATAGTTCTTGCTTTCTCTATGATTGTCCTATTCATTCGTTCCGCTGTACCGTTATTTTGCGGTGTGTTCCTGGTTGTCACAAGTTGGGTAATTCCCTTTTCTCCTAACCACGCCTCCATGTCCTTGTTGACGAACTCTCCTCCTCCGTCAGTAATAATCCGTTTGACATCTTTTCCCAATTTGTTCTTGACTTGGTTGACGATAAATTTCAGCTCTTGCTCCGCTTGGCTCTTAGCCTTGAGGCTCCTTATCCATGCATACCTACTGGCCGTGTCGACGACAGTTAGAAAATAATTCGATCCCCCCAACAAGGTTGGAGATATCGGTCCTACTACGTCAGCTGATAACTCTTCCCCAGCAACGTTGGTCCTTTCACGTGTGTTTCTGAATGGATGCCTTGTTTGTTTCCCCAGTCGACACGCTTCACAGTCAGACTGTCCACCTGGATGCCCCAATCGCCTGTGTTCTTCCATTCCAACTTGGCACACGTTTCGTTTACGCTCAAGATTCGGGAACGGCAACCGATTACTAATCTTGCCGTCGAATAGCTTCTTTCCTCCAACTGTTACTTCAAACTCCTCTCCCGGATTCTTCACGATCTGCGCTCCTCCGTTCCACAGTGATGTCTGTGAGATTAAGCAATACGGTAACGAAGGGACATGGAATGTATTGCGTAGGGTTACAGTGTTGTTATTAAAGGTAAGCACAACGTCCCCTTTTCCTATTATTTCAACACTCCTTCCAACTTCTCCTATCTCGACGTTCCCTCGGTATTCCACGTAGTTTACAAAATCCTCTTTATTATTGAACATGTGGTCCGATGCTCCGGAATCCAATATTATAGAGTCATTTGCTGTCATTGCGTTGTTTGCCGAGATTACTCCCGTCATGGCCTGGTACGTCTCGATCTCTTCTGGACTATAGAACCCATCCTTTCCCAGGTCCCCGAATACCTCCATCTCTGTTTCCATCGGATTATAAAAACTGAATTCTTCCTCTTCGTCTGGTTCCCTAACTGTTCCTCCTCTTATCGCTATGAAGGATATATTGATACCCTCAGCTTCTCCGATATTAGCTTTTGGCGGCGCGTATTTATAGTTGGTCCATGGTTTTCGACATTCCTTAGCTGAATGTCCCACTATATCACAGTTATAGCATTTTCCCGTACGCCTAACTCCGTTTTGCTGTCCGACCATGGCAACCTTCTCGGTTTTCTTTATTTTAAACTGTAAGTAGTCACGCTCGATTTTGTGAATTACTTCTTCTGTTTTTAAACTTTCTTTGTCCTGTATGATGATGCGTATTAAGGATTCGAATTCCTTTGGGAGCTTCTTCAAGATGAGTAAGGCTATAACTTGTTCCTTTATGTCTAGACCAGATGTTTTTAATTTACTGATGCCGCTTCGTATTTCCTTGACGAATTCTTTAGTTTCCTTGAATTCGAGGTCGATAAACTCGCCCAATGCTATCATTTGATGGTGAGCTTCATTTCCGGCATACTTCTTCTTGAAGAGTTCCCATAACTCTAGACCTTCCCCTTCCTTGTCCGAACCGAATTCGCTATTAACGACTGCTATATGTTCTTCATCCAGATGCTTCATGATGAGAACATAAAGTTTCATGTTCTTGTCGGCCACGTCCGTCACAGGTTCCTTTTTAACTAACGATAAGCATCCTGAACTATACATCTCGGCTCGCATCATTGTCGCCCACGTTGCGTAATTTTTTCCATTTAGACGGTAACGTTTGGTTTCGGTTGTGGTTGACTCCATTTTATTTGATGTTTTTATAACTGATTTATTTTATGTCGGTGTTTTTGGTTAGAACTCCGTACTGATAATGTGTTAAAGGTGTATTTGTTTTAATGTTTATTTATTTGTAAATCTGTTGAGCAAGGCTACCAGATTTAAAGAATGATGTATGTACAATAATGATAAGATATATTTTTGATGAATAAGAAAGACAACATAGAGAACACAATGACCACTATTTATAGTACAACAGTACGCCATTCGTGCGTATGCACTAGTCCTGAAGGTCCTCCTCGCCTACTAAAGCATACCATGAATGCTGGCTTTCCTATGACTTTTCCTCGTGTAATGTGGTACTTTCCAAAAGTAATTTTCCTGCGTTTATACGATTCTCTTTCCACCATCTTTAGCTTTCTCTTTCGATTGTTCATGCTATTTATTGCTTTTATCTTTCTATTAATGTCTCTTGCGTTTCTATCGATAGCTTGCGTCAGGTTAGCACTAATGCATTCGTCTTCTTCTATGTATCCGAGGGTATTGTCTGCAGTCTCTAACCTTCGGGGGTTTTTGGTGTTCTTTTCGGTTGAATGCCTTCCAGTATAAACCTGTGAATGGTTCGTGACATCTTGGTCTGATCGAGACTGGAGCACACATAAGTTCACAGAGCCTATTGATTCAACAAGACCACCGGTGTAAGACTCAAAAAGTGGCTGTTACACCGTTTTTTCTGACTTTATAAAGGGATGAATTGAGGAATTTCATGAAAGATAATAAATAAGAAATTCCACATAACAGCTTGGAATCGGAAGACATTTACAATAGCATTGACAAACTGGCCAGAAGCCTTGTCTGCTGTTTCTTTGCAAATGCTGAAGACCAGTGCTATCATGACAGATGAAGAGCCATGGGCAATTCTGTAGATTCCAACTGAAACTTGGGCCTCAACACTAAGTGGTTGACCTCATCCAAGTGGGTCCTGCACCAGATCTTCTCAAAGATCCTTGGCCAAACATTTTAAATCAACAAGAGACATGCAAAAAAAGTCCACAAATTTTACTTCCGGGATCCAATCATCCATCCAAGGCTCCCACTGGGTTGGTTTTTCAAATGCCAATCTTTGAATGGACGTAGTTGATCATGGGGGTGGGGAGGTAAGCAGGAACCATTGCAGTTTTGGTGTTTTGTGATCAAGAGGCAGCTGTATTGAATGGTGCTGTTTTGAAGGTGACACAGGTAGCTGTCAAGAATTTTTTAAACTTTCATAAAATTTTTCTTATTAAGTCTCAGTCTTTATAATTGCCACCATTTTTGGACAGCATTTCAAACCTATTCTGATTTGTTCTTAATTTATATTGAGCTAAATACAGGGGTTTCAAGTACTTTTCAAATCCAGTTAAAAAAAAAAACCCCAAAACGCCCTTTATCATTGCTTCCCTAGTCTGAAGACACTTTTGATTTGTCAGCTTGCTACTATTCAAAGGCAAGCCAACAAATAGTATCAAATAAAGTATAAAAAATAATATGAAACTAAAATACAAAAGAAAACAAAAATACAAGAAATAAGAGGAACAACCTTAAAAGGAATAAAATATCATTAAATATTATCATTCCAATGGATTCTACATGAAAAATAACCTAGGTTCCCTCACTGAACCCTAGAGCTTAAAACAACTCCTTCTACTCCTTTATCATAGCAGAACCCACAAACAGAACCCCCTAGACGAATTTACAAGGTTTAAAAATATGTATTTAATTAGTAAATACATATTACAAAATATCATATTAAATAATACATAACAATAAAAGAATTAATCAAAACAATTCATCCCCTGGGAATTTACATCATTCCCATAGAAATGAACATTTTCTCAGATGATCTACTGATGCGGGAATATTAACCTGCTAGCTTGGGAAGGACAGTGTGGTACTCTTAAATGTTGAAAATTAAAAAATTATTTCTTTTATTCTTTTTCTCTTTTCTTTTTCTCTTTTCCTATCTTTTCTCATACTACAGGCCAGAAATCAGCATATCTGATTGGAGAAACAGACTCTACGGCTCAATTTACCCTATGGTCACCTTGGACGGCAACCTCTCAAACCCCTTGGATCAGAAGTTATACACCCTCCTTGGCCACCATCAGTACATATCACCAATCACCACTATCATTTACATATCACACTCTTTTACACAACCCAGTAAATTACACAACCAACACAACAACATACTACATACTACATACAAGTTCAACATATCACATACAACAATCCAACTACATACATCAACAACCCATACACTCAATCACATGGTCATGCAGGTCTCATGCAGGCTCATGCAGGCTGTCATGCAGACACATGTACCCTCTACCCCTATCTTTGTTGTTTGTGGCTGTGCATCAATCACCTGATCCCTGATTGGAGCTATTTTAGTGTATTTTCCTTATCTGACACCACTTTTTGACAGGCTGTGTAGACACATGACCTGATGGCTGTGCACTTTAGTTCAGTTGTGGTTGTACTAGTGTGTTCCATGGCTTCTCCAGGCCAGCACAAATCCCTCATTCTGGCTAAATTCCCTCAATGCTGTGCAACCAGGCCAGCTAAAAATCCCTCATTGTTGTCTATATAAGCCTGTAACTTTTTTGTCATCTCCCCCTTCCTCACCAGATCTTGGTATCAGCCTATAACACATACCCTTACTAGTCTTTATCCCCTATAAATACTACCCTTCTGGTCACTCTATAGTATTAGCCCCTTCTATATGATAGTTTTACAATATTAGTCACACTCTTATAATAACATCAACCCCTTATATTCAACCAACCCTTTATATTCAACATTTCCCTCACTGGGGCTTGAACCCACTACCTCTACCCAACTTTAATCCTCAGAGCCTGAGCCCTTACCAGCTAGACTATTCACCCTTCTATAAACTCCAATCCCCTTCTCTCACTCTATATTACCCCATCACTAGTACCTGTGTTCAATCCCTGGTTGAAGCACTTGCTCCCTCACCTCACAACTCATCACTCATCACTCATCACTCATCACTCATCACTCATCACTCATCACTCCTCATCCGTACTCATCACCACTCAACACCATCATCATCGTCTCTTCTCATCATCATCATCAACCTTCACTTACTCTCATATATATAAGATCTCACTTGGCCTACAGCCATCTCAAACCAGACCATCCCTATCACGTTAAATAAACTGCCAAGCGATCTTGGTGGTCTTGTTTTATGATAGCATAGAAGGGCAGAGCTTGCAAATCATCCATCCCCTTCTCAATTCAGCAAAAGGGTTTCACAACACCTTTTGAGTCTTACAACGGCAATACAAATGTTGAAGGATCTCCTAAAAGTGAACATCAGCTGTGCACAAGATCTGTAGTAGATCTCACAGCTCTAGAAGATCAACAGAGCACCTTCTAGCTGCTCTGTACCTTTCTGATTTCGTCTCAGAATCCCCAGGAACTGGTTTAAAAGGAGCTATTTTGACACATTTGCCAGATTCCTCAGACTTTTTCACCAGAACTTGATTTAACCAGAAATACAAACCAGAACCCTTTCCAAGTGAGTATTTCCTCTAAGTCTCCTCCAGTTTTTTAAAGTAAGTCCTCCATCTACTCGTCTCAGACTCTCCAGCAACCCTCTGAATCATCTCTGAGACTCCCTTGAAGGATTCCTTCTTCCAAGAGGAGTTAATATCTTTAACTCCTCTAGAGATCCTTCTCCTTTACCATCCCTGGGCACCATAAAAACCCCTAATTTATCAGGCCCCATAAGATCAGCATACTACCAGGCCCACTCCTCACCAGGGGACCATTCCCGGCACTTCAAGGGAAGTGCCATAAATCATGTTTTTTCTAAAACATTTCAACAATTATTTGGAATTTTTACCTGAATAAAATCAGAAAACAATCTGATGTATCTCTGAAGGCATTGCTGAATTCATGTGTAAGTTAACTAGAAATCAATCTGAAATTTTGATTATGCTGAATTGTATTCAAATAAATCCCCACCTATTTGAAAAAATATGGGAAGATCAAGTCAAAATTTTGAAATAATAAATGAGACCAGATTGATCATTCTTAGTTTCAAAAATTATGGGAACTAGATATTTTAATCACAAAATTCAACAAAAGGGTTGCTATCCACTTATTGACACTAAATCTTTGCACAGGCATCTTTCTGTTTGTCAAGGTTCCCATGAAAACACTTAATATACAACCAAAAAATCCTGGATCATTCTTAATTTCAAAAATTATGGGAACTAGATATTTTAATCATAAAATTCAATCACAAAGTTTGCTATCCACTTATTGACACTAAATATTTGCACAGGCATCTTTCTGTTTTTCAAAGTACCCACGAAAACACTTAATATACAACTAAAAAATCCTGTTAAATGTCTGAATGAATATTTCCCACAAGTGGTCTAACAGTGAGTATTCCTTTTGTTAATCTTTCCCTCCTATCCAGTTCCTGGAAACACTAAAGAAATCCAGCTTAAATTCTCCATAGGATCAGATAAACCCATAACAACCATTCCTGGTATAAAAGAGAAAACTAAAAATAATCTCTGTTTTCAGATCATTCTTAAATATTTTTATTCCACTTTTTGTGAATTTTAAACATTTTTTATGATCCAAAAGGAGAACCAAACTACACAAAAAATTGCTCCACATCCCCAAAACCTCAAAAAATATTCCTTCCACCCTTTCTGCATATTTTTCAGTACATGAAACTTGGATTTTTCCACCCTTGGAATCATGTATGCTTCCAAACATACTCTCTCCTACAGTTCCCTGAGATTTATTCAGTCATATTTTTACAAAATTCAAAGTTGGATGTGAGAAAGATACTGTGGGCTAAATTCACCAAATATTTTGGATATTATCCTCAGAGTATAATACAGAAAAATTTAAATTTTGTAGAACTGCATCAATACACCCAGGATTTATTCTGCCCTTATACAAATGGATCATTTTTTAATGTTGGGGATTAAACAGAATTGGTTCTCATAGTAACCCCAATTTATAAAACTACATTTTTTCAAAGGAAAAATCTGATGATGAGCACATAATATTAATCTACTAGCACACAGAATTTCAGGATATTATCTGGTTTTACAAATAATATGAAAATCAATTGTTTTGGTTTCTAGATGTTGAGTAAAAAAGAAAACTCTTGCATGAAATAAATATTACTGGACTCAAATAATTCCTGAGGCAAGTATGATACCTAATACTGTAAGACTAATTAAAAAATAATATGATGATTGATCTTAAATGCCTTCAAAAAGATGATGAATAAAACTCAGTTCCAAATTTCACTTCCTCACCCTTTGTGATTCTTGAAAACTTCTACACCTTCATTCCTCCACATCTGATCTACCCTGCAGTTGCCCAACTTACTATACCATTTTAATTCCCTACTCCAACCTCCTTTTATTAATAATGTCTGGCAGCATTTCTTTGAAGAGGACCTAGTAAAATTCATGTTTGGATGTCTCCAACACATCAGTTCAGATATCTTGAGTGATTGGCAAATTAAAGGATTGGAGAACTTCTAATTTCTGTTTCAATCTGTTCAATCACAATTTAGTCAGAAGCACTTCAGACCAATTTCCAAGCATCCATGAAGACCTAATATTTTTTGGTGACAAAATACCGTATGGTTTGCCAGCTTAGAGGGTTCATATTCAATCTTGCCCAAATTGAAAATTTAATAGCACATGACTCCCAAAATTCAGAGCTTTGTTTTAAAATATAATCTGGAATTACAACTCAAATGAATTCTAAAACATTGGCAGAGGCATTGATGAATTTAGAAAAGTGAATTTGTGAGGACAATGATTGGAATATAAAATAAGATGCTCACATGACTTAGTGATTGAACTGGTATTTGTGAGGGAAGATATCGTAAAAAAAAATGGTAGAAGGCTTGTATTCTGACAGGCCTGGATACATGTCCCCTTAATGTATGCGCGTAAAATAAGGGGACGTCAATTGGCAAAAAAAAAAAAAGGTAGAAGGCTGGTATTCTGAAGTACATGTCCACCGTCTTGTACGGCCGTACAAGACAGTGGAAATCAATTGAAAAAAAAAAAAAGAAAAAAAAAAAAAAAAAAACTGGGGGCTGTCCAAAAAAAAAACTGGAGGCTGACCTGGAGCAAATGATGCTTGCACCACAGTACTAGCCTCCAGATGAACTTTGGATATATGTGAAGAGGTGGAGAGAGAGGAGAAAAAAAACTGACATATGAATTTGTAAGACCATGGTTTATGGTCATCAGGTCTTCAGTGATGTACTATATAGCAGGACTAGAAATTTGACTTGTCTGCGGTCAAATGTGGTCAACTGGGTGTAATTGGATTCAGCTGAGATCTAAGGTTCATAAAGCCCAGTGGACCCAATTGAAAGTCAGAAATATGGCATTTTAGGTCCCACTATACCAATAAGATGACTGTTGGTGTTCAAAATCACCTACCACACCAAAATCCACAATAGAAGAAAAATGAGGATGAATGAAAAACAAAAATAAAAAAATGCAAAAATGCAAAAATGCAAAAATGCAAAAATGCAAAAATGCAAAAATGCAAAAATGCAAAAATAAATAAATGAATAAATAAAAATAAAAATAAAAATGGAAAGAAGCAAAAAATGAAAAATAAAAAATGTGACTCATACTAAAGACTAATATATTTTTGAATCTATTCTCTTTACTCTGATAAATATTTTTTTTGAGAAATGATTTTTGTTGCAACCTATACACTGGTGTTTGAGGTAGTTAGTATTATTTAAATCCTGTTGCCCAGATTGCTTAATCTGGAGCTTCTATTTCTAAATTCCAAACTTTGTTTGGTGATGAAAATTGACAAGAGTCAGGTTCCCACCACCAAACAAAGTTTGGAATTTAGATTTAGCCCGTCTAACTTAAGCATTCCAGACCGACGGGAAGTCCTCCAATTGCTGCGTACAACCTCCTGGATAACTTCTTGGGGCAGTGCTTTGAAGGGCCAGGCCGGAAGGCCTCCGGTGGCAGTGAACATCGCGGCCGATGGCAGTGTTGTTTATGTAAGCTGAGGGCACATCACCACGGGGGGTTCTGTTGACCACTCCCCGGTGATGACCACTTGCTTCCTCAGCCTCAACTACTGAAATCAACAACGAACACTCACGAACCATGGAAGCAATCAAGATACAGCGAAAGTATCCTCAGTTCTCGCAAGAGGAGGTCATGAGTCTCGTTTCCCGATTCAAGTTAGTCATCTCACGCTTGCTTCGCCTCCCTTTTAAATGCCACTAATACGCTGCTCCTTGGACTAGAGAGATGGATGTAGACTCAAAGGGATCCATCACCAAGCAGGAGGCCATCACCGCTCTATCCTCTGGGCCCAATCATGAAGGAACCTATGACTCGGTACGGACTACGCTAAAAGAGGTCCAAGTAGACTCGTCAGGTCAGATCGAACTGGAAGACTACATCGATTTGATTGCTAAACTCAGAATGGGTCGGAACAAGCAGGCTGGAAAAGCCGTCGGCAGTCCTGGCAAAAGTCGTGTCATGGTCCAAGGTAGCAATAGCAACATCCAGCATGGAATTCTGCCCGATGAATTATCCGCTTTTACCAGTCATATCAACAGCGTTCGTATCGCAACGTTTTTCCAATCTATCCTTTTATCAAAATAACCTGCTGGAGAGCTAACTTGGTATGCGAATTCTCATGTTTCATCTAGTCCCTCGCTGGAGACTCCGATATCGGAAATCGCCTCCCCTTGCCCACCAACACTTTCCAGATATTTGACGAGGCGCGTGACGGTCTCATTCTCTGTAAATTAATCAATGACTCAGTCCCAGACACGATCGACGAGCGGGTTTTGAACAAGCCCACCGCCAAAACCCACCACAAGCCTATCAACAACTTTCAAATGACTGAAAACAACAACATCGTCATCTCATCTGCCAAAGCTATCGGCTGCTCTGTCGTCAACGTCGGTGCTAGCGATATCATTGACGGACGAGAGCATCTTATCCTTGGCCTGATTTGGCAAATCATCAGACGTGGCCTGCTCAGCAAGATCGATATCAAGCTTCACCCTGAACTATACAGATTGCTCGATGAAGGCGAAACCTTGGATGAATTCCTTCGTCTCCCGCCTGATCAGATTCTATTGAGATGGTTCAATTATCACTTGAAAGCTGCCAATTGGAATAGAAGGTCGGTCCTCTCCTTGACTGCCTTGAATGAACCACTGGGCTAGACATATCCTCATACCTGGGCTCTTTTTTCACTTCGTCTGTTAAATCAGGGTCAGCAACTTTAGCAGAGATATTTGCGACTCGGAAAATTACACGGTCTTATTAAACCAGCTGATGCCAGACCAATGCTCGCGGGCACCACTACAACAAAGTAATCTAGAGCAAAGAGCGGAGCAAGTCCTGCAAAATGCAGAAAGAATTGGATGTCGAAAGTTCTTGACCTCCAAATCTATTGTCGCTGGCAACCCCAAGCTGAACTTGGCTTTCGTAGCTAACCTATTCAACACTTATCCCGGGTTGGAGGCTTTAGAGGAGGGCGAAAGGCCCGTCATCGAAGACTTTGATGCCGAAGGGGAGCGCGAAGCTCGTGTCTTCACCCTGTGGCTGAACAGCTTGAATGTCGAGCCTGGTGTTTACAACCTCTTTGAAGACCTGAAGGTAAATGATTCTCTAAGACTTTTCTGCTGCTTAGTCATGAACCGATTTTTAATCCTTCTCTAAACCCGATTCATAGGATGGCACGATCATTTTGCAAGCTTTTGATAAGGTGATCCCGGGATGTGTCACGTGGCGTCGGGTGAGCCGACCGAAGGAAGACCAAGAGTTGAGCCGGTTTAAGTGTGTTGAGAACACGAACTATGCGGTGGAACTTGGGCAAGCGAACCGGATGACGCTCGTGGGGATTCAGGGGGCCGATATTGTGGATGGAACCAAGACATTAGTTCTGGGACTTGTTTGGCAGCTCATGCGGAAGTCGGTGATCGCCACGTTGGCCAGTCTCTCTAAGGGCAACCGAGAGGTGACCGACAGCGATATGATTCGCTGGGCCAATGACCGCGCCCGAGCCGCCGGAAAGAAGACCTCGATGAGAAGCTTCAAGGACTCCTCCCTGCGCACTGGCCACTTCTACTTGGACTTACTCGATGCACTTAAACCTGGTTATGTCGATTACAGCTTGGTCTATCCTGGAAACGATGAAGATGAATGCACATTAAACAGTAGGTTTCTTTGCTATCCATCGAGGTACTACTCGTCGACCAAGTTCAAATTTGGTTGTCCTCCACCCCCTTTTTTCTCTCCTCAGATAAACTCGCTATCTCGATTGCCCGGAAAGCAGGCGCTCTCATCTTTGTTGTTCCTGAAGACTTAGTCGAGGTCCGACCCCGATTGGTACGTGCAAAAATAAACTACACATGGTGTTTTGTTGTGGCTTGCCTTAATCTTTTTACTAATTCTGGTCCTTACATGTTTTTGCCCCTTGGCCCACAGGGATTGACTTTTATTGCCGCTCTCATGGCCTTGGCTCCGTGAAAGAAAAAGAAGCATTCTCCTTCGATCAGACATTCCATCCCCCCTCCCAAAAAAAAAGTTGTATTTAAGTGCATTGTAAAAAGTAAATATTACCATGAACGTTCCGTCCATCCACATATTCTACATCAGACGCTACTGCTACCACCATAGTCCAGAAGAAATCAAATCTACCCCTGAAGTCTCATTCCTGTTCTTCAGCCCTAAGGCAACCCTCAAGACCCCAAGATGTCCTCACAACTCTCCCTCCTGTATCTTTTTGTTTTCTATCATGGGATCTCGTTTTCTTGATTGCATGCACGGCTTTTATTTTAACAATATGATTGAAATGAACAACATGGACCCTGATACTAGTTGAAGCAAAAGGCAGGAGAAGAAGAAGCCAAATACAATCCTGTGAGGAAAGACAAAAAACATGAGCAGGTGCTGGCGCGAAGGTACATGGAGGGCAGCCGGAGATTCCGGGGGTGGGTAGTCCACTGGGGTCGGGTGTGCAAGTTTTATATTTTCTGGAAGAGTGTACAAGCGTTGGCGCGCTTGCAGGCTTCTTCAGGCCCCTTAGTCGTAATACACAGGGGCAGCCCGACAATGCTGGGACACGAAGTTGGGAAGAAACTTGCACGAGGAGAAGACTACATGCCATTTATTCATGATGGGTCAGTTAGATATTAATCCAGATATATTGGAATTGATGGCTCCTTCTCACTTACCAACGATGATCAGTATCATGATCAATATTCTATACAAGCGAATATTATTGATCAGCTGCATGTCCGGAATCTAGAGGAGAGTCGAAAGGGGGGATAACACGCACGCAGCAATGAGAGGAATCTTAGACCAGCTGTGGTTCTTCTTGGCCTCCTTCTTGGCGGGGCGAGGAGCCGAGGCTTGTTGAGCCTGTCCTTTTTCTATGTCGGCCATGATTATCGACCCGACAAAAAAGAAAGAATAAATAATGATAATAATAGGGGGGAAGCTGGAAAGAGACTCCATCGGGTTAGTCATCTCCACCGATCTGTGGATGGCAATGGGGCTTACTTACGGGGTAGTCCGTCCGGATAGCTAAGAGAGGTGTGTGGAAAGCGAACCTGCGCTCGAAATTCTGCTGAAAATAAATCTACAGTGCTCGGATGTGGTGGACACAAGACGTGTCAGGTGCGAGGTCTGTCAGCATATACACGTCCTTCTAGTGGGCTGGGGAATGCAGTTGATAGTGAAAGGCGGATCTGGACGAGCGAGTAATTTTTTGGTTTTTTTATGTGTGCTTACATGCGGGAAAAGGCGCCAACCAAGGGCAGGAAAGAAGATTGTGTGTGAGGATGAGATTCTTGGGGCAGGCGAATAGAAAGTTTCAAGAGCACCAGGGAGAATAGGTTATATTCATCGGACATCCTTGGTTGCCACCAAGGCCGTGGAGACATTGATATGGTCCGAAGTATGAGACGTTTTACATGGCGTGGCGTAGAGCACGGAGGCTATGGAGGATGACGTACACAGAGCCGTCCAGGACGACCAATGGTCTCTAATAACGCCTTCCGGCGGCAGCAGCAGCCGGGCTCGCTGGGCAGCCTCGGCAGATGCTGGACATGTGCATTACGCGCGAACCAGGTGCTCGTTGTCCCGTTTCTTGGCAGTCTTGGTGGGCGGAAGAAGTGGCTATCGCAAGCCAACAAAGAGAATCACAGCTTAGTGTTGCTGGCGGATGTCTGTTGTGGCCATGAGGCGCGGTGCCGGCATCACGGGCTGCACCATGTTTCTTTCTTGGACTGCACGTATAGTTGGAGGGATCTTTCTTTGGCCGAACTGATCGCAGACGGAGAAGCTGGGCACGCCAGTGCAGCGCCGACGCGTGGCCGCCCGCTCCTGGGCATCTCGGCTTCCGCCCCCGACTCCCATCAACCTTAGAGCGCGGATCTCCGACTTGCGGGCACCTGCCACTAGTCCAAGTTAACAGAGCGTGATCTCGGGCTGGGTGCGGCATCCTGCCGGATGAAATCGCACTGGCTGGTCCGCCATGCCTAACAGCGTCGCTCGTCGCGTCATCCTGCGTATTGAAATAAGAAGTTGTCGCGCAAATCATTTCTGCGTGGAAACTCGTCTCGTCCAAAACATTATCTCCCCTTCTGGGGCGGGCAGTCTTTTCAGACACACACACCTCATTTCACTATGGCCCCGCTCCCTCCTCGTCCTCTCTACATCACAACCGAACGAGTGAATTGTGCCCCAACTGCACTCTTGTCTTGTTTCTTCCCTCGAGGGGACTCTGACGTCCCTTCTCTTACAATGAGTTGCGCACCCCATTATCGATTTGAATACACGAGAGAGAGAGAAAGTCACTCCAGGTATCTATCAGCTACAAATGTTCGAGAATTATTGTGAATGAAAAACACAAAAACCAGCTAGGGTTACAATACTCAAGGGTGTCATTAAAAGTGGTGTGAAAGGTCCTCATATGAACCGTGCTTGAGATTTATCCGGTCAAGGAAGATTGTTATTTGTTAAGTAATTGAGATACACTAACTGCCAATTGAAATTTGGTTATTTGCAAAAACAAAAACAAAAAACATGCTAGTGTACGTTGGATCGACATCTTCACAAGGATGAATGTGGTGTATTTATCTGTTTGCAAAATTCCACACCATAAAAGAACAAAAAAATAAAAAAATAAATTGGAAGTAACAAGACCCCGGGTTCACATAGGGCCTTCATCAGCAAGGTCCAATGAAGGTTTATACACTCCCGCTAGCCAATTTGGCTGGGAGACCTTGCTGATGCATAACTTCAGAAGAGCTCAGTTTATCCTATGTGAACAAGGCTATTCTAAATATTGAACAAGTTTAAAGAGCTAACATCACTGAAGTCATGTCTTCCAGTGGACAATGTTGTGTCAAATCTATGGAGAAATTGTGCTGGAAATTGTTTATCAGGGCCGCTGACACTATTTCCAAAAGAACCAGCCATTCAGGATTGATTAAACATGTTGGTGGCACCCATTATCTTCTTGAAAAGTGCGATTTGTGCTTTTCAGGTTCGCTTATAAGCAGTTCCATGTCACCAAGATCAGACAAACTGGGACCAGCCATGAGAAGACCCAGACTTCTTGCTTCCTCTGCATGCTGCTTCACTTTCTGTTTCTGCCCCAGTGTGTTATAAATTTCGGCAGTGATCAGATGGGCGTCCGTGATGCACCACGGGATTTTTTCCTGTTTATATTTTTTTTTCAGGTTATAGAAGTCAGCTCAGCCCTTCTCTTTGTTTTTTATCCTTGAATGATTGTAAGATCAGATTGATCATACCGTTTCGCAAAGTTCGAGGAGCTCTTCAGCATCCTGAGTAGTAAACGTTGGATCCTCAGACCAGTATCTATCTCTCAGTTCAGATATTTGTGACAGTCGTTGATCTGAGATCTTTCGAAGTTCCGCGCTCATCTGACAATGCGAGCAAGTGCAATTAAACCCGTAAGAACCATGGAGATCTTGTCGTCGAACTTCGCGAAGCTCCTCCAGGGAACGATCTGAAAAATATATGGATGAGTACAAGTGAAGCACATTAACCACAAGGGTAATGTTTATTCCTCACAGCTGATGGTGAGCTCCTCCCCTTCCGAAATCGACTCATAGGCCTTCATGTGCAAAATTTGGGTCTCATAGTCGACGTAGAAGACCACATTGGGACGGCAGGCGTGATTCAATCGACTAGAATGTTTTTTGCCCGTGAAGGGGCCTTAGTAAATATGCTTCAGTTCATTTTAAATCAAGATAGAAACATACGACGGCTCCAAAACTAGAGAGCCAAAATGCATCGATTCGTTTCCAAAGAGCTCCGTCGCAAACGTGTTGGATTGAATCACACTTGAAACAAATTCGTCCGCAGTTTCGCCTACTCCGTGCAGGCTGGCAACGGCTGCCCGTGTTTGGAGCGGCAAATGATCGATAGCCTGTCGGCAGATACTGCGGCCAAAAGCAGTGGTCCCGATGGCTTCATCATCAGGAAAGAGTCCAACAGGACGAGTTCGTTCAACGTCATCGCCCCTGTGTAGTTGACGAGCAGCCAGTGCTCCCAGGCCTCCTTTTTCAGGCATTGGTACCACTTTTACAGCCTTCGGATTCGGTGGGTCGTCAGAAAGCTTGAGACCATCGT
>SMGU01002425.1:0-11862 GCA_004348175.1 Puccinia novopanici | reverse complement strand
TCAAGAAAGGCAAGTCATCTCACTTGGCCATGCTTTCAGCTCCAACTCAGTCTGACATTGAATTGTTACATAGGCAGGTGGGACATCCCAGCAATGAATCACTAAAGAAGATGTTCAATTTGATAAAGGTGGATCTCAATTGAAAAGCCTATGAAATTTCTAAATCTCATTGTCATCCATTCTCTGGTAGTCGACCCAAAGCAACTCACTGTCTAAAATCTGTTCACTTTGACTTGAGCAGACGTATAAATCCTCCTACACCTGTGGGGTTTGAATACTACTTCAAGATCACTGATCAATTTTCTTCTTACAAGTTTGTGTACTTACTGAGGCAGAAGTCCAATGCATTTGGTTGTTTTGAGAAATTTCATTCCAAAGTTACCAATCTCCACTAACATTCAATCAAGAACATCACCACTGATGGGGGAAGCAAGTTCAATTCCATTGAATTCAAAGAATTTCTGACTCAAAAGGGGATATTGTCTCACATCACTGCCCTGTACATGCCTCAGCAAAATCCTATTGCTGAGTGTGGTAATTGTACCACTACTGAGAAAGCTAGGGCCCTTCTTAAGCAAGAAAATTTACCTCACCAATTTTGGGGACATTCAGTTGAGACAGTGGTGTTTCTGGAGAATGTTACTCTGACTCGCAAGAACAACTGGGATTCTGCTTACAGGAGGTGGTTCAATAGGGAGCTCAATCTCTCTTGTCTTTGGACTTTTGGCTGCCGCGATTACATCAATATTCCTAAATCAAGACAAACTTCAAAATTCTCTGATAAATCAAAAAAAGGAATAATGGTTGGCTGCCAGCTCGGGATGCATAACTGGTGCATACTGAAGGAGGATGAACAAGTGGAGTTGAGTCATGATGACATTGTTGACAAGACTCATTATCCAGGAATCTCCACATTCAATCCAGCTGGTCCAGTTGATCCCTCTCAATTGTTATCTGAGGCATTGGAAAATGAATCTGAATTGGCTTCCAATGTACTGTCAGCACCAGTTGTTGAAAATTTGTCCTCTGACTCAAGCAGCGCAGTCCAACATGATCTGGTGCCTTCTAACATATCATTGGTTTCTTCATCCAACAAGGCCTCACAATTGCTGCTGCTGGACTCTTCTGTTTGTCAACATCTGGGCTTCAATGTTGTTCTTCAGCCGGTTAATCAAAAAGCCCCAAAAGATATCAGTTCTGATATTGATCCCAGTAACATTGTCACCACCAAAACGAGGGAACACCTTGCTATTGTCAATGAAGATTTTGATGTTGGATTTAAGAAATGTGAGTGAAAATGTTTTTTAGATTGTTTTTGATTGCTGATGTCTGTTGAGCAAGGCTACCAGACGTTTTACTGCTTAGAATAAAATGTATTTACAATTTATGGTGTTGCGCTGATGATAAAATTAATAGAATGAAGAACGAAAGAGTGCTACAAGCAAAGAGTATTTATATCACGGTCCTCCACTTGTGAGTATGCACTAGACCAGTTGGTCCACCTCGTCGACTATAGCACAAAAGAAAGCTAGGCTTTCCTTTTACTTTTCCTCGCTGTATCTTGTCCTTTACTATGTTTACTTTTCTCCTTTTTGTTGTTTCCTTCTCCATTAGTTGGCCTTTTCTCTTACGAGCATTTATCAATGCTTTCACCTTTCTCTTCATCTCTGCCGCATTCTTATTTATAAGCAATGTTCTTTCTATGCTCGATAGCTCTTGTATTTGCTTCCGCATTTGGGTTTCCGGGTTGGTAAGTTTGGGAGATCGGGGGTTATCGGGTTTGATCTTGTTATCTGTTTCCGCGCATATCATTGGTGATATACCTGTGACACCTGTCTTTGATCGAGACATGAGAATACACAGGTTAGTTGAACCTGTATAATCAACACACCCCCTTGCTTGTGTATCGATCATCGACAGTGGTATCAATCCCAACATTGTTGAAAATCGAGTGTGTTTTTCGCGATCGAGTGCTTTCGTAAAAATATTGGCCACCATATCTTCCGTAGGTACGTATTCAATTTTTATTTCTTTATTTGCTACCAAGTCCTTCGTAAAATTGAAGTGTACTCCAATGTGTTTAGTTCGAGCGTGGAATACGGGATTCTTTGCTAGTTGTATGGCACCCTGGTTATCTGACCAGATCATCGTTCTATCCAATACTTTTCCATGTACATCGAATGTTAACTTCCGAAGCCATTGCACCTCTTGCGACGCGGACAGGTACGCTCTATATTCGGCCTCGGTTGATGACGAGCTAGGTCCTCCTATCTTTTTACTCCGCCATGACACTAACCCTTTTCCACACTGGAAACTATACCCACTCATAGACAAGCTTTTTTCATCCTCAGCCCAACTCGAATCAACATAGCCGACGATCTCATGTCCGCTATTCGGTTGATAAAGAATTCCCACGTCCTGAGTTCCCTTCAAGTATCTTACCACTCTTTTGAATGCCGCCCAGTGATTATCGTTTGGTTTCTCCAAGAACTGGGAAAGCTTTCCAACTGAGTACGTAATATCGGGCCTGGTACATTGAGATATATAATTTAATGATCCGATTGCTGATCTGTAGTCTAGGCCTTCTTCCTTGAACGCCTTGCTTTCTTCATCGGTGGAGTTAAACAGCTTTATGTTTGATTGCATAGGGGTACCGCTTGGTTTTCCATCCGTAAGTCCGTACTCTTCTACCAAGTCCTTTATATAGTGTTGTTGGTTGATGAACATTCTCCCATCACTAAATATGTCGACTTTCATCCCTAATATGTGTTGCGCGACTCCCAGGTCTTTGATTTTGAAATCCCCTTCTATGTCTTTTAGTAACTGATCGGTATTTTCCCCAACCAATATGAGATCGTCCACCCAGGCAAACGCTAAATCCCCTTTGTCAGATATTAGAAGACATGGATCTGCATCGCTAATTCAATATCCGTATTGTATAAACCAGTCTGTCATGGTGGTATACCACCCCCTTGCTGCCTGTTTCAACCCGTACAACGTCTTTTTTAGTTTTATGACAAATCCCTCCGGCTCATTGATCAGTAATCTGGCTAGTTCGGTGTCGTACGCTTCCTGTTTGGTTTCTTTTATCCATTCAACAAATCCTTTGGGTAGACTGATATATACAGCTTCATCATCCTCTAGCTTTGAGTTAAGGTATGCCGTTACAAAATCGGCTTGTCTTGGCTTGATCCTTCGTTGTGTTGCTTCACATAAGACATATCTCATGGTACTTAATCGTCCAGTGGGTGAGAAAGTCTCCTCGTAATCTATCCCTTCCTTTTGTTTAAATCCTCTTGCTACACAAAGGGCTTTATACCTTTTCAAATTTCCCTCGGTATCAAACTTCTTGTTTAGTACCCATCGCGTATTGATTAGTGTTTTGTTTTTGTCTCATTCTGCTTTTGGCACAATCTCAAAAACTCTGTTCTCAATTATAGAGTCTAGTTCTGCGAAAATGGCTTTTCTCCACAACGGCCATTCACTCAACTGCTGTGCTGTTTTGAAACTGTCAGGTACGATGGCGTTTTCATTTACAAAGGTTTGTAATGCCATAGCTTCAAAGTGTAAGTCGTCTTGGTTTTCTTTTTGGATTTCCCGTTGTGTAGCTAGGTATGTTGTCCAGTTTCCGTATCTTTCAACTGGTTTCTTTTCTCTTGTGCTTGATCGGGTTTTCTTCTGTTGCTGTATTTGCTGACTATCAATGATATCTTTGGATCTTTCCCCCCCTTCATTTATAGTCGGCTGTACGCTATTTACTACTGGATTGTTGCTCTCAGTGCTCAGAATATCCCCACTTGTCTGCTGGTGGTCTTGTGGCTCATCGTCCGCCTCAAATTCGTCTGTGAAAATCTCGCCCATCGTCTCCACTTCCAAATCGAAAGTGACATCTCTCGAACGAACCACTTTACCAGATTCTGGATCCCATATCTGGTAGGATTTCATCTCTTCGTCGAATCCAATCAGAATGCCTTTTTGGCATCGTGGATCTAATTTCCCAATTCTCTGGAAATGGTGGATACTGTAGAACAACGTCGTCCCCACTGGTTTAATACTCGACAACTTTGGTTCTATTCCCCAGATATACTTGTATGGGTTAGTCTTCTGATTTCAATTATACAAAAAGGCTGCTGTTGTCACTAGTTCTGCCCACAGGGTCTTGGGGAGGTTAGTTTCTATTGCAAACGTCCTAGCCTTCTCTATGATCGTGCGATTCATTCTTTCGGCTCTTCCATTGTTCTGTGGTGTGTTCCGGGTTGTCACAAGGTGTGTGATTCCTTTACTTCCAAACCATTCCTCTAGATCTTTGTTTAAAAACTCTCCGCCACCGTCGGTAATAATCCGTTTCACCCTCTTTCCTAGTTTCGTCTCAACTTGATTTACTACCCGCTCAAGCTCTGTTTCGGCTTGACTTTTCGCCTTCAGTATCCTTATCCAGACATACTTGCTCGCAGTATCAACAATCGTGAGGAAGTACTTTGCCCCTCCCAATGACGCTGGAGTTATTGGTCCTACCACATCGGCTGATAACTCCTCGCCTGCGATGTCAGTGTGTTCTCGGTTATTCACGAATTGTCTCCTAGTTTGTTTCCCTAATCTACAGGATTCACAATTGGTATGTCCTCCAGGATGTCCCATCCTTCTATGCTCTTCCAAACTGACTTGGCATGTATACCGTTTGCGTTCTAGGTTGGGAAATGGTAATCGATTGCTTATCCTTCCATCAAAGAGTTTTTTCCCGTTAATGTTAACTTCAAAATTGTTCCCGCCGGTTTTAACGATTTGTGCGCCTCCATTCCACAACGATGTTTGTGAAATTAAACAATACGGCAAAGATGGAACATGGTATACATTGCGTAGGGTGATAGTATTGTTATAAGCTGTAAGTTCAACATCTCCTTTACCCGTTATGTCGACGCTCCTTCCTACTTCACCAATCTCAACCTTCCCTCCATGTTCCACATAGTTGGTGAAGTCCGCCTTATTGTTGAACATGTGGTCTGATGCTCCTGAATCTAGGATGATTGCGTCGGCCGCCTCCTTGGCATTATTGGCTGTTATTATACCCGTCAACGCTTGGCTGGTACCATCACTGTAAAATCCGTCGTTTCCGAGGTCTCCAAAAATTTCTAACTCGGTCGCGATAGGATCGTAAAAGCTGACTTCTTCCTGCTCGTGCAATACTTTGTCCTTAGTACGACGAGATGCTATAAACAATACGTTTATGGATTTGGTTTCACCTAGGTTTGCCTTTGGTGGGGCATATTTGTAATTGGTCCACGGCTTGCGGCATTCCTTTGCCAAATGGCCGACTATGTCGCAATTATAACATTTTCCTGTACGCCTCGTGCCTTGCTGTTGTCCGACCATTGCCACCTTGTCTGTCTTTTTTATTTTGAAATGAAGGTAATCTTTCTCTATCTTGCTAATGACTTCCTCCGTCTTCAAAGTGCCACTGTCCTGTATAATGATTCGAACCAACAATTCGAATTCCTTCGGGAGTTTCTTTAATATCAACAAGGCTAGCACTTTTTCCTTTACGTCGAGCCCAGAGGTGCAAATTTTACTGATGCCGTTACGTATTTCTCTAACGAACTCCTTAGTTTCCTTGAACTCAAGGTCTATAAACTCTCCGAGAGCCAACATTTGGTGATGCGCTTCGCTCCCGGCGTATTTCTTCTTGAATAATTCCCACAATTCAAGACCTTGCCCTTCCTTGTCGGTTCCAAATTCATTGTTGACGATGGCAATGTGCTCCTCGTCGAGGTGCTTCATGATGAGCACGTAAAGCTTCATTTCTTTCTTGACAATTCCTTCGACCGGTTCGCGTTTGATTAAAGGTAAGCATCCTAGACTGTACATCTCTGCTCGCATCATGGTTGCCCTCATGTAGTTTTTGTTGTTTAGCCTGTATCTTTTGTTTTTGGTGTTGGAATCCATAGTTGTAGGTAATTGGTTTTAGTGAGAACCGTACTGATAATGTGTTGGATTTAAGAAATGCGAGTGAAAATGTTTTTTAGATTGTTTTTGATTGCTGATGTCTGTTGAGCAAGGCTACCAGACGTTTTACTGCTTAGAATAAAATGTATTTACAATTTATGGTGTTGCGCCGATGATAAAATTAATAGAATGAAGAACAAAAGAGTGCTACAAGCAAAGAGTATTTATATCACGGTCCTCCACTTGTGAGTATGCACTAGACCAGTTGGTCCACCTCGTCGACTATAGCACAAAAGAAAGCTAGGCTTTCCTTTTACTTTTCCTCGCTGTATCTTGTCCTTTACTATGTTTACTTTTCTCCTTTTTGTTGTTTCCTTCTCCATTAGTTGGCCTTTTCTCTTACGAGCATTTATCAATGCTTTCACCTTTCTCTTCATCTCTGCCGCATTCTTATTTATAAGCAATGTTCTTTCTATGCTCGATAGCTCTTGTATTTGCTTCCGCATTTGGGTTTCCGGGTTGGTAAGTTTGGGAGATCGGGGGTTATCGGGTTTGATCTTGTTATCTGTTTCCGTGCATATCATTGGTGATATACCTGTGACACCTGTCTTTGATCGAGACATGAGCATACACAGGTTAGTTGAACCTGTATAATCAACACACCCCCTTGCTTGTGTATCGATCATCGACAGTGGTATCAATCCCAACATTGTTGAAAATCGAGTGTGTTTTTCGCGATCGAGTGCTTTCGTAAAAATATTGGCCACCATATCTTCCGTAGGTACGTATTCAATTTTTATTTCTTTATTTGCTACCAAGTCCTTCGTAAAATTGAAGTGTACTCCAATGTGTTTAGTTCGAGCGTGGAATACGGGATTCTTTGCTAGTTGTATGGCACCCTGGTTATCTGACCAGATCATCGTTCTATCCAATACTTTTCCATGTACATCGAATGTTAACTTCCGAAGCCATTGCACCTCTTGCGACGCGGACAGGTACGCTCTATATTCGGCCTCGGTTGATGACGAGCTAGGTCCTCCTATCTTTTTACTCCGCCATGACACTAACCCTTTTCCACACTGGAAACTATACCCACTCATAGACAAGCTTTTTTCATCCTCAGCCCAACTCGAATCAACATAGCCGACGATCTCATGTCCGCTATTCGGTTGATAAAGAATTCCCACGTCCTGAGTTCCCTTCAAGTATCTTACCACTCTTTTGAATGCCGCCCAGTGATTATCGTTTGGTTTCTCCAAGAACTGGGAAAGCTTTCCAACTGAGTACGTAATATCGGGCCTGGTACATTGAGATATATAATTTAATGATCCGATTGCTGATCTGTAGTCTAGGCCTTCTTCCTTGAACGCCTTGCTTTCTTCATCGGTGGAGTTAAACAGCTTTATGTTTGATTGCATAGGGGTACCGCTTGGTTTTCCATCCGTAAGTCCGTACTCTTCTACCAAGTCCTTTATATAGTGTTGTTGGTTGATGAACATTCTCCCATCACTAAATATGTCGACTTTCATCCCTAATATGTGTTGCGCGACTCCCAGGTCTTTGATTTTGAAATCCCCTTCTATGTCTTTTAGTAACTGATCGGTATTTTCCCCAACCAATATGAGATCGTCCACCCAGGCAAACGCTAAATCCCCTTTGTCAGATATTAGAAGACATGGATCTGCATCGCTAATTCAATATCCGTATTGTATAAACCAGTCTGTCATGGTGGTATACCACCCCCTTGCTGCCTGTTTCAACCCGTACAACGTCTTTTTTAGTTTTATGACAAATCCCTCCGGCTCATTGATCAGTAATCTGGCTAGTTCGGTGTCGTACGCTTCCTGTTTGGTTTCTTTTATCCATTCAACAAATCCTTTGGGTAGACTGATATATACAGCTTCATCATCCTCTAGCTTTGAGTTAAGGTATGCCGTTACAAAATCGGCTTGTCTTGGCTTGATCCTTCGTTGTGTTGCTTCACATAAGACATATCTCATGGTACTTAATCGTCCAGTGGGTGAGAAAGTCTCCTCGTAATCTATCCCTTCCTTTTGTTTAAATCCTCTTGCTACACAAAGGGCTTTATACCTTTTCAAATTTCCCTCGGTATCAAACTTCTTGTTTAGTACCCATCGCGTATTGATTAGTGTTTTGTTTTTGTCTCGTTCTGCTTTTGGCACAATCTCAAAAACTCTGTTCTCAATTATAGAGTCTAGTTCTGCGAAAATGGCTTTTCTCCACAACGGCCATTCACTCAACTGCTGTGCTGTTTTGAAACTGTCAGGTACGATGGCGTTTTCATTTACAAAGGTTTGTAATGCCATAGCTTCAAAGTGTAAGTCGTCTTGGTTTTCTTTTTGGATTTCCCGTTGTGTAGCTAGGTATGTTGTCCAGTTTCCGTATCTTTCAACTGGTTTCTTTTCTCTTGTGCTTGATCGGGTTTTCTTCTGTTGCTGTATTTGCTGACTATCAATGATATCTTTGGATCTTTCCCCCCCTTCATTTATAGTCGGCTGTACGCTATTTACTACTGGATTGTTGCTCTCAGTGCTCAGAATATCCCCACTTGTCTGCTGGTGGTCTTGTGGCTCATCGTCCGCCTCAAATTCGTCTGTGAAAATCTCGCCCATCGTCTCCACTTCCAAATCGAAAGTGACATCTCTCGAACGAACCACTTTACCAGATTCTGGATCCCATATCTGGTAGGATTTCATCTCTTCGTCGAATCCAATCAGAATGCCTTTTTGGCATCGTGGATCTAATTTCCCAATTCTCTGGAAATGGTGGATACTGTAGAACAACGTCGTCCCCACTGGTTTAATACTCGACAACTTTGGTTCTATTCCCCAGATATACTTGTATGGGTTAGTCTTCTGATTTCAATTATACAAAAAGGCTGCTGTTGTCACTAGTTCTGCCCACAGGGTCTTGGGGAGGTTAGTTTCTATTGCAAACGTCCTAGCCTTCTCTATGATCGTGCGATTCATTCTTTCGGCTCTTCCATTGTTCTGTGGTGTGTTCCGGGTTGTCACAAGGTGTGTGATTCCTTTACTTCCAAACCATTCCTCTAGATCTTTGTTTAAAAACTCTCCGCCACCGTCGGTAATAATCCGTTTCACCCTCTTTCCTAGTTTCGTCTCAACTTGATTTACTACCCGCTCAAGCTCTGTTTCGGCTTGACTTTTCGCCTTCAGTATCCTTATCCAGACATACTTGCTCGCAGTATCAACAATCGTGAGGAAGTACTTTGCCCCTCCCAATGACGCTGGAGTTATTGGTCCTACCACATCGGCTGATAACTCCTCGCCTGCGATGTCAGTGTGTTCTCGGTTATTCACGAATTGTCTCCTAGTTTGTTTCCCTAATCTACAGGATTCACAATTGGTATGTCCTCCAGGATGTCCCATCCTTCTATGCTCTTCCAAACTGACTTGGCATGTATACCGTTTGCGTTCTAGGTTGGGAAATGGTAATCGATTGCTTATCCTTCCATCAAAGAGTTTTTTCCCGTTAATGTTAACTTCAAAATTGTTCCCGCCGGTTTTAACGATTTGTGCGCCTCCATTCCACAACGATGTTTGTGAAATTAAACAATACGGCAAAGATGGAACATGGTATACATTGCGTAGGGTGATAGTATTGTTATAAGCTGTAAGTTCAACATCTCCTTTACCCGTTATGTCGACGCTCCTTCCTACTTCACCAATCTCAACCTTCCCTCCATGTTCCACATAGTTGGTGAAGTCCGCCTTATTGTTGAACATGTGGTCTGATGCTCCTGAATCTAGGATGATTGCGTCGGCCGCCTCCTTGGCATTATTGGCTGTTATTATACCCGTCAACGCTTGGCTGGTACCATCACTGTAAAATCCGTCGTTTCCGAGGTCTCCAAAAATTTCTAACTCGGTCGCGATAGGATCGTAAAAGCTGACTTCTTCCTGCTCGTGCAATACTTTGTCCTTAGTACGACGAGATGCTATAAACAATACGTTTATGGATTTGGTTTCACCTAGGTTTGCCTTTGGTGGGGCATATTTGTAATTGGTCCACGGCTTGCGGCATTCCTTTGCCAAATGGCCGACTATGTCGCAATTATAACATTTTCCTGTACGCCTCGTGCCTTGCTGTTGTCCGACCATTGCCACCTTGTCTGTCTTTTTTATTTTGAAATGAAGGTAATCTTTCTCTATCTTGCTAATGACTTCCTCCGTCTTCAAAGTGCCACTGTCCTGTATAATGATTCGAACCAACAATTCGAATTCCTTCGGGAGTTTCTTTAATATCAACAAGGCTAGCACTTTTTCCTTTACGTCGAGCCCAGAGGTGCAAATTTTACTGATGCCGTTACGTATTTCTCTAACGAACTCCTTAGTTTCCTTGAACTCAAGGTCTATAAACTCTCCGAGAGCCAACATTTGGTGATGCGCTTCGCTCCCGGCGTATTTCTTCTTGAATAATTCCCACAATTCAAGACCTTGCCCTTCCTTGTCGGTTCCAAATTCATTGTTGACGATGGCAATGTGCTCCTCGTCGAGGTGCTTCATGATGAGCACGTAAAGCTTCATTTCTTTCTTGACAATTCCTTCGACCGGTTCGCGTTTGATTAAAGGTAAGCATCCTAGACTGTACATCTCTGCTCGCATCATGGTTGCCCTCATGTAGTTTTTGTTGTTTAGCCTGTATCTTTTGTTTTTGGTGTTGGAATCCATAGTTGTAGGTAATTGGTTTTAGTGAGAACCGTACTGATAATGTGTTGGATTTAAGAAATGCGAGTGAAAATGTTTTTTAGATTGTTTTTGATTGCTGATGTCTGTTGAGCAAGGCTACCAGACGTTTTACTGCTTAGAATAAAATGTATTTACAATTTATGGTGTTGCGCCGATGATAAAATTAATAGAATGAAGAACAAAAGAGTGCTACAAGCAAAGAGTATTTATATCACGGTCCTCCACTTGTGAGTATGCACTAGACCAGTTGGTCCACCTCGTCGACTATAGCACAAAAGAAAGCTAGGCTTTCCTTTTACTTTTCCTCGCTGTATCTTGTCCTTTACTATGTTTACTTTTCTCCTTTTTGTTGTTTCCTTCTCCATTAGTTGGCCTTTTCTCTTACAAGCATTTATCAATGCTTTCACCTTTCTCTTCATCTCTGCCGCATTCTTATTTATAAGCAATGTTCTTTCTATGCTCGATAGCTCTTGTATTTGCTTCCGCATTTGGGTTTCCGGGTTGGTAAGTTTGGGAGATCGGGGGTTATCGGGTTTGATCTTGTTATCTGTTTCCGTGCATATCATTGGTGATATACCTGTGACACCTGTCTTTGATCGAGACATGAGCATACACAGGTTAGTTGAACCTGTATAATCAACATTTGATTTCTTGGTTCAATGTCATTTGGCAGGTGCTCAGTTCTTCTACCAAACATCTGAGGCACCAAAAACCTATTCTCAAGCTATGAAATGTCCCAATTCAGCAAACTGGGTTGAGGCAATAAAAGCTGAATTGGCTGCCATGGACAGGCTTGGCGTGTGGGTGATAGTTGACATTCCAATTGGTGAAGAACTGCTTGCTATTGTGTGGATCTTCCAAAGAAAGTATTGTGAACATGGAAAGCTCTCCAAGTACAAAGCACGGCTTTGTGCAGTGGTTAACCTTCAAGTTGAAGGTGTCAACTACGCAGAGACCTATGCTCCAACAGGGAGACCTACTGCTCTACACGCTCTGTTGTCAATGGGTTTCACACACAATCTTGAAATCCATCAAATGGATGTAAAGAATGTGTTTTTGAATGGGAAGCTGGAAGAGACAGTTTATATTTGTGCTCCAGCAGGCTTGTGTCAGCTATGTGTATGAAACTTGAGGGATCCAATGGATATGCCAAGTACTATCACTGTGCTGAAATTATTAAAAGATGAGATTA